>MU869445.1:34114-49464 GCA_036418205.1 Ostertagia ostertagi | reverse complement strand
TGCATCGAAGTTGTCGTAGCTTTCTTGAAAAACTGCATCGTGATGACCTCCCCCCCCCAACTTGAATAGACACCATGATAACTGCGTTCCTAAAAAAAAATGGGTTGCATAAATGATTGTTTGAATGATTTTTTTCTGAGCAACCATGTGCACCCTGACAAATACAAAGTGGTGCAGTGCAAGTGAAAACACAAGCCTGCGAAGTATCAATACAGAGATCAGTGTATATGTAGTTGGAGCATAAAATCGCAGCGTTTTTTTTGAGCATAAATTCAATCAGTATAAGCATAACCCCGTAAAACATCTATGTTATTTGAAAGCACTCTTCACGCTCTACAAACCTTTGTTGTCATTTTCTTTCAAGTTGGAGCTGTACTCAGGTATAAGAGCTTAGAAGTTGGAAAATCCAGACGGCGAAAATCTGGCGTTTCGACAGCTGCTATTCTTCGGTTTGAAATAAAAGAAGAAAAAAGTCGCCTGAGATGGGCCAAAATCAGCAAGTTTTTGAGTCGCAATTAATTCTGATCAAACGCTTACTCTGACCGCCCTATTTTCGCTCTATATTCAAATCATATTCATTTCGTACAAATTAAGAATAATAAGGACTCCAAAAACAAGCTCAATATTTTTTTTAAATTCTATATCCGGTGATCTCTTGCGAAATGCAATCAAAGTTGTAAATAATGACGAAGTGAACATCACTGATTAGTTTTATGTTTTTATTTTTTGCTTCAAATGTTTGTGTGAAGAAATGAAAAATACAAGCGCTACGATATTATGCTCCAACCCAATAAATGTGCACCCACCTTCATGACGATGTATGGCGCTGAATCCGCGAGCCGCACGTCGGCTTAATATGAACCAGACGTATGTGGCTGATTGAGGCACTGCGATATATCGGGACAGTGCTTACGTAGTGCAAATTTACAGCACACCAAGGACATTAAGTAAGACGAAGGTCTGTGGCCGCTCGGTTTTCTGATGTGGTAACTCCTTTCAGACGAACCGCGTTCATCTTCGCATCTCGACTGTGGATGAACATTGCTTAAGTATTGTTTAGGTTACGGGAATTCATGGGGCCCTTGAAATTTGGATGCAGCTGCAGGCACGATCAATCCAAAGGAATCGTAGATATGATGTGCCTTTTCAAATAGATAAGAAGAACGACTTCATCTTCACAAAAGAACAACTAAAGACGATTTTCTTGCGCCACGAGTCATTCAAAGTATTTTTTCACAGTAAAGATGTGAGAGCAGATTTCGCTGAGTGGTAAACGAATTCGGGCATAAAAAGAACATAACTGCAATGTTAGCTATTCACAACATGTATACCGAACAGACACTGACAATGAAATTTTGTGGTACTATTTCACTATTACTGCCCTAAAATCCAAAAATTTCACATCTGTGCTCTTGTTACTGCTGTGCTAGACCGGGGACAGGTTTTTTTATGGTGAAATGTTTATTGTGCCTAACGTTTTGACAATTTCATCCTTATCAACCCGCGTAATTTGACCGGTAGAGCCAACTCAGCTTCAGCTCAGGAACAATGGAGCAGGCGTTGTTTTAACGTGCCCCAGTGTTCCCGAACACTAAACATTCCACCATAAAAAAACCTGTCTGGCACAGCAGTAACAAGATTTTATTTTCCGTTGAAGCCTAACCCTATAGAGGTAATTGCATGCCCTGATTACGAATATATAATCACTTTTGACTGCGCGTCAGGTCGAAAATGGATACGCGTGTTATTACCACGCCGTCAAATTACCTCTACATGCGAAGTTTTGACGAAAAATGAAGTTTCGAAATTTTGGGCAAGTTATACTAGAGTAGCGCTCATTTTTTTTCGAGTGACTAACTAATGGTTCTTCCGAGGCTCAAAGTTGAAAAGCGACTGCCAAAAGAAATTACGTCGCAGGTCTCCGCTTATAAGGAGTCATCATTTGGCGCTCCGCAACGTGACAATGGGAGCATTGACGTATCACCTGTATCACCTGTCGTCCCGTTGATCATCGAATTGCTCGAGCGGGCGCCAGCAACGTCTCCATTCGTCCCTGTCGCGTGCAGAGTTGTCCAGTGGATCCTCCTCGCTCGAGGGACACGAGTCCTTCATTCCTTTCGTTCAGAGCTTTCGTGAAGAAGTCTGACCATCGGGCCGGCGGTCGTCCAGGTGTTCGTTTGACGTCCCGAGGGATCCAGTCGGTAACCGCTCTGGTCCAACGGTCATCGCAAAATCGCATGACGTGTCCGGCCCACCTATCTTCGTTCCCTTGCGCCCGAGTCCAACTCCTAAGGGTGTGTTCACCAGGGCAGAGGCTGCCAGAATCGAAGAGGTGGGCATGGAAGCTAGAAAGGTATCTTACGTCTTGCTTCACATACTCCCATCGATGTCTTGTAACGCTTCCCACCAGCCGCCTCGTTTCCTCGTTCATCATATTGATTTCCCGACCTAGGTACACGTAGCTGGAGCATTCGGTGATGTTCGTTCCGTTGAGCGTGAATGGGGCATCAGGAACCAATCCGTTTCTCATAAACATCGTCTTCGTTTCAGCTGTAGACCAACCTTACCACAGGCGCAGTCGAAATCAGCCAGCATTCGCTCCGCTTGCTCGATGTTCGGCGTTATAAGAACGATGTCGTCAGCAAAACGAAGGTGGTGTAGTTGCCGGCCGTCGACCTTCACTCCCATGTCTTCCCATTCCAGTTGACGCATGACGTTCTCGAGAGCGGCGCTGAAGAGTTTGGGCGAGATGGTGTCGCCCTGTCGAACCCCTCTCTTGACGTCGATGATGACCTCCTTGTAGAATGGTGAGATTCCTGGTCGTAAAGTTGCTGTAGAGCTCACGAAGAATCTTGATGTACTGAGTAGGGACGCCCTGGTTGCCCAAGGCTTCGATGACCGCTTCTGTCTCCACAGAGTCGAAGGCCTTCTTCAAGTCGATGAACGTGAGACAAAGCGGCATCTTGTACTCTCGTGAAACTTCAATGAGTCTTGTAACCGTGTGGATATGGTCGATCGTGCTGAACCCTCTTCGGAACCCTGCTTGCTCGCATGGCTGTCCTTCATCTAGTATTCTGCCGATCCTGTTAAGGATGACTCGAGTGAATAGCTTGTAGATTACAGACAGCAGGCAGATTGGGCGATAGTTGCCAATGTCGTCCAGGTCTCCCTTCTTGTACAGCAACACGGTCCTGCTGGTTTTCCACGGAGTGGGTACCTTGCATTCCGACAGGTAGCGCGTGAAGAGTCGAGCCAGAGTTTTGATGATGACTGGCGGCGCATTCTTCAGATGTTCCGGTTTGACCCTGTCGAGACCGGGTGCTGTACGATTCTTCACCGACTTGATGGCGTGTCGGACTTCGGAAGAGAGTACTGAGGGGACGACGTATCCATCCTGTTGCAGTTGATAAGTGGGCAGATGGACATGGCTATCGAAGAGATCCGAGTAGAAGTCGTGGATGACTTTCTCCATTGCCCTTCGGGATGCAGTAACTGTTCCATCCGGACGTCGGAGGCAGGTCATCTTGGTCTTGTAGCTGGCAAAGCTTCGGCGGGCATTGCGGATGCTCCTCCCAGCCTCTGCTGCTTCAGCTAATACTGCTGCTCTTCGCTCCTTGAGATCTTCCTTTATCGCCTCTCTGCATAGCTTCGCAAGCTCGGACGTGAGTTGGTGATTGCCCTGCAGCTCGTGCGGCTCCACGCTGGCGTATCAGTTCGAGAGTTTCCGGAGACAGACGTCCCTTGGTGACTTTCAAACTCTCTGCCTTCCTGCCACAATCGTGAAGATGTTCAACGAGCCGATAGTACTCCTCGTCGATGTTTTCGATGACGGAATCCTCCCATAAGCTGACGAGGGAAGCGAAGTGGATCCCAGTTGATGACTGTCCTGGGGCTTCGCTTCCTGAACTTCGAGGCTCTCTCAACACGCATCGAAAAGTGGAACTTTGCGCGGAGGAGACGATGGTCCGATCCCGTGTAGAACTTCGGAACAACAGCGACGTCGGTCAGGCAAAACCTTCGATTGAAGATGATGTGGTCTATCTCGTTATGGAACTGTCCATCAGGTGACTCCCAAGTCCAACGAAGGTGAGAGGGCTTTTGGAACTGTGAGTTACCATGGATGGTGTTGGTCGACATGATAAACTCCGACAGTCTCTCACCCTGCTCATTCCATTCCATTCCGTGAGTACCGATGTGAAGTTCTTCAGCCGTTCTTCTTGGGCCAATCTTGGCGTTGAAGTCGCCGACGATGACCTTGAAGAAGGTATGGTCTTCCTTGTAGAACTTCTCCAATTCCATATAAAATGCTTCGTGTTCCTCCATGTTGGTGTTTCCTTATTGACTGAGTGCAATTACCAGAACCGATCTTGAGTATTGCTCGCCTAAACCTCAATGAATTGAGAGCCACACGGTCTCGTTCTTGAGGTAGGCGGTACACGTAAAGCTTTTATAAACCTTAAACCTTTGTCTGCCTTAAAATCGGTCCCAAGCTGAGGATTACACCAAATATTATAGAAATCGCAGTGGACGATAGACGCCGGAATACAGAAGGATCAGTCGAAAGTCGAAAGCCGAGAGCTAAGAGCCGAAGCCTCGAGCCAAGCTCCATCATCCTTTTATACGGTCGTGTCGACGTCACTGCAGCATTAATGCGATCAGCTTAACGATAACGCGCGAAGCTTTCTCCCTACAATCCTAAACATTTTACTGATCAGCCAATTGATAACCAAAGAGAAGAAAATATTGGAAAAGACAGAAACTTTCCTACCGAACTAGAATTCATTGTCGCATAGCGATACTGCCGGCGCGCAGTGGTTATTGGCGTCTAAATCTCTGATTTCCTTTCGGATACGCCAAATCTCAAGTCTTATTCTATCTTTTCAGTTCGGCACACAGCACATAATGCTCGGTGGTGTCCTTCAGCAGGGATCAGGAAATTCAGAATCGTGCTCTCGATCACCTCGCAGTAGAAACAACCCCTGTTCACTCTCTTGCACGTTCCTTCACGGAATGTCCAGAACATAGTCGGGCACAAAACCGGCGATCATCCAACGAATCGGTCTATATCTCAGCCCCTCGCACTATTTCTGGACACGAGTCCGAAAAGTGTCACCCACACTGATTGCAAAACGTGCGCGGCGCCTGGGCTGCTGCGCTCCGCTGGTTGATGCATCACCAATTCTACGCTTCGGCAAGCGTTCCAATCCATACTCGAGTCTTTCGAGATCATCTTGTAGTTGAAGCTCGGTAGCTTTTTCTGCGGGCCGAATTAAGCGTTCCATGATAGGGTGTTTCTGAGAAAGCCTTCAAACGAAAAATGTACAGTCGATATCCGAAAGTTGGAATACCGGAAGTGACGTGAACTTGATAGAAGTTGAGCATGCTTTGCTGATATCCAGCGATGTATGTTGGAAGCAGCTTATCCACATAGCTTCTATCAAGTGCACGTCACTTCCGGTGACACGCCTACCCCAACTCTCGGATATCGAGTATAATTTAAATGGGATTCTGAGGGTCAATACCCACTTCACCAACTTTCACTTTCGAAAACACGAAAATTTTTTATTTTCATTTTTCAGAAAAGGGCCACTTTGCCGATTGTGCAAAAATATAAATCCACCCCATGTTTCTCGGTTGAACTTCATTGTTATTTGGCGTAACTGTCAGGTTGTTTCCACTTCCTCTTTCTTAGGTGATGACGGAAGTAACACCGCTGTCGGACTCCAAAAAAAGGCGAAATCTGCAAAAGAGTGGGGAGATTTGCCATGCAGTCAAACCGCGCGTGATTTGAGCCCCGTTTATGGTTGTTGAGCATTTCGTCAAGAATCCTGCAGCATGTGGAATCCAGAAGAGCACTGAACCCTTTTCTTCGCGTTTCGGTTGCGATGACCGTAGTGTTATGGGAAAAGCAGCCGATTCTCCCAAGGGGTGCTCAGGAACTCAACCTTCAAAAAAATTAATTTTTCGAAAGGACACCGTTTGGCGTGTGTTAAATGAACTACGAAACCACTACATATTTGACGGGGTCCTTCGAAAAATCAATTTTTTTCGAAGGATGGAGTCTTGAACCGCTTGGGGAGTCCGTTGCTTTTCTAAAGGACTGTGGCGACCGTGAGGCGAAGAAAAGGGTTCAGTTCTCTTCTGGATTCCACATGCTGCAGGATTCTTGACGAAATGCTCAACAACCACATAAACGGGGCTCAAATCACGCGCGGTTTGACTGCATGGCAAATCTCCCCACTCTTTTGCAGATTTCGCCTTTTTTCTGAGTCCGACAGCGGTGTTACTTCCGTCATCACCTAAAAAAGAGGAAGTGGAAACAACCTGACAGTTACGCCAAATAACAATGAAGTTCAACCGAGAAACGTGGGGTGGATTTATATTTTTAAAATCTTTTAGGAAGAAAAAAATTTAAATTTTTTAAAATCGGCAATGTTGCCCTAAAAATGAAAATGAAAATTTTCGTGTTTTCGAAATGGAAGTTGGTGTTTACACTCGAAATTCATATTTATATTGAGCACATTTTTCTTTCAAAGGCTTTTTCAGAAACACCCTATCATGCGAATTTTCAAGAACTTTCCAGGTGGATTTATATTTTTGCAACGCAGTGTAGTTTCGCCGAGAAAATCTGTATTATAATAAAGCACCCCATATACTGGAAACAGACCCTTTGTTAGTTCGCAGTTAATTAGCAAGTGATACAATGATACAACACAATGAACGAAAAAAAGCTGATTACTTCAGATGAATGACTGTTTGTTTGCTAAGGGAGCTGCCCCCTTATGCGCAAAGTAACATACACAGTGGCATCTGGCACTCGAGGAGCGCGCGATGAAGGAGGTAGTTTTAACAGACATACAGTCGAGATCCGTAAGTTGGGGTAGGCGTGTCACCGGAAGTGACGTGGACTTGATAGAAGTTGCGTAGATAAGTCGTTGCCAGCATGCTTTGCTGATATCTCGCGATGTATATTGGAAGCCCCCTATCCACATAGATTCTATCAAGTACACGTCACTTCCGGTGACACGCCTACCCCAACTTACGGATCTCGAGTATAAAGTTCGGGAAATTAAGCAGGTTTCACCCTATGTTAACAGTGCACGTCAATATAGCACATTGCGTTTTGGGTGCAGCTTGCACCCTCAGCACCAATAATTGCCGATCGAATGTTCACAACCCAGCATTCTTGTGAAACATTCGCAACGCGAACTGCGGCGTTAAAACAGCAGTTAACAAACAAAACAAATTGGCATCAATATTATTCGACCGCTAAATCATCCTGAATCCAATAAGTGGCTGGGTTGTTACAGGGACACAATTAGGCTACGCATCCGCCGGCGTATCAGACGTTGGTTAAAACATGGGCATTCTGTGGAGGTAACGTATTTTCACGAAGAAGCTATGTTAAGCGGTGGAACCTAACGATCCGCCGGCTGGTGAACTTTACGGAGCCCTTCCGTGTCATGCGGTGGTGTACGGAGCTAAAATGTTTCATAGAATAGTTTACTGGTTGCTGATTAGCAAATTAGTCAGTGCATTGATTTGAATGCCCGTTTATTTGGAAAACAGGAACAAAGGTCATGTTTGTAGCTCATTTCGGTTCGGTTTTCCCTCTTTTAACTTTTTGGTTTCTTCCTGCTCTCATGGATCGTCATTGAAATAGGCACTGGGTCCTTTTCTCGAGTAAAGTGAACAGAGTTGGATTAAAAGTGAGAACGCGCATAGAAACTGCAGAAAGTACCCCGTAGGTACCCTGTTGTAGATTCAGCGCAGTCGGAGTGGGATGAATCACGCCAAATATGGGCCAAAGATTTCAGGTGCAATATCACAGAGATGCGAATGACTCACTAGCTTCGAAATCTCACCCGAAGGTAGCTCTAATCGCGATCTGGTGAGATGGTAATAAAGAGCGGCGAGATGTGAGTAGGAAATAGGAGCAAGCTTGGTGCCAGCGTCAAAACTGATGTCATATTTTTGCAACCAGAACACCAGAAAACCTCTGCATGCAAGTTTACAGCGAATTTGGTGAAAACACCAGTCGTGGCATTATGGCGTCAACTGGTGCCAAATGGCGCCAGCGCCAAAAGCGAATGGCATTTTTATAGTAAGAGCACGGGACTGGCCCAATGAGCCAAATTCCGGACGAGCAATGAAGATTTGACGGTCTTGGGTTGCAATAGTTATAGTGTACGTTTTCAGGGTGCAAATTTCAAATAAATAAGTTGCAAAAAAAGTTTGTGAAGCAGGTTCGACGTTTTATGACATTTGGCCACGCTATTAGGCGTTAGTGTGCTCTATGTGCACTTTTTTAAGCGAAACAACCACACTCTGTGACCGTGAACTCTGCCTCCAAGGAGAAGGATGGTGTACATGCCAGTGGTCAGGCTGTGCTTTAGTATGTACGTTTTTACCATTTGTATAAGTATAATCTTCTACATGGTGACAAGTCGATTTATTTTCAGAACTTACCAACTTACAGTTCCGTCCGAACATTCTAAGGATGGGCTTTACGTGGGTTGCTCGAATGGCATGGTCGGCAAAATTTCCTAGAAGGAGATTGTGTAGTCACAGAAAAGGTTATTAAAATGGTCAAACAGAGAAACCGAAGCTCCGCTTTTTTGAGGTTGTTGAGGGTGGTGAGCAACTTTTCTACTGCGATGGTTTGCGGTCTGCAATCGGCATGAAGCTTTAACGACATAGAGCTTCACCCACTGCGAAGCAATGTTTGTCTGTAAGAGGGCGAAAGAAATTCCAATCGAATTAACCTATCGTTAGGATTCTAAGGAAAAGCAGTCGAGGCTTAAAAATACATCTGAAAAAAGTGGGTTGAAATTATTTTCTGTCTACAATCGCGTGATACTTGGATGCGTGTTCAGCATGTATTGTGTTGCGAGGAACCTTCCGATGACGGAGCCTACCTTCTTGTTAATATGGAAGGATAGTAGCAGGTCAACCGTTCGCTTCGAAACTGGTCGAACGGAAGGTGAGTCGCATTTTGGTCGGAAGGGGGTCGCAATTTCGAGGACTGCCAGCCACAGGCGCGTGCGTGGCGTATCCGAGGGCAAGACTTGCTTGTGCAGACCGCATTAGATTCGATTTATTATGCACAGAGAGACAGTTTTAGGCAAATTACGGTGTTTTCCTTGAGGAATAAAGAACAGTTGAATGCATCCTATGAAAGGTTTGACTTCTCGGGGCTGAAATTAAAGTTCTTCGGGACCTGATTTTCTGAGGACGATTCTTCCAGACAACGGTAAAAACAATAAGAAAGCAGAAATCTCGTAGTCTTCAAAAATGTCTTCGCCCCTCCCCAACAAGTTCTTTGAAGGAAGTTATTATTGCTGAAAGCTCAAAAACTCGCATGTGCTGCTCAAAAACCTATGGGAACAAAATGTTCGAACGTGTGATTTTCTCGGAAAATGGATTTTGAAAAACGGTTTGTGCGTCAAGAAAGAGCAAATCCTGTACTTTCACACCCATGAAAAAAGTGCATCACAGAAATGAAAATGAAGTGAGTTATGGTCGCTGAAAGCCCAAAAACTCGCTTTTGCACGAAAAATGTTCGAACGGGACAATTTTTTGAAAAAGGGGACAATCACTAAACTTTTTATACTATTTTGTTAGAGAAATATTTGAAGTTTCTGAAACTTTTTACAGATTTCCAAAATGTCGCATACGAAAGATTTTATGGGCCTTCAAAGTTGAAGGTGCGCCTTCTTAGAATTTTGGGTTTTCCACTTCTAACAGAAGTACTTTCCGGAGAGTTAGGCAATCCTTGTAGTTTTCTGAAAGCGCACCTCAGGCACAGTCAAAATCTACCTCAACAAGTCAAAAAAGTACGTCCCAAGAAAGTTATTCCCCTCTAAAATTTTTCTTCGCCGCGTCCCGTTCTTCCAGCGCCCGGGTGGGATACTAGCGCTGTGGCAAGGGCGGTGGGGGGCTGCGAGGCGCGGGCAGGACGTTGTTATGGCGCAGAGCGTGATTCGATGGTTTCGTAGACACTCTTATGAACGAAAAGGACGGGTCGCAATCGGTGACCTCGCTGCGAGGGAGCTAGGGGGGTGGCGGGCGGTAGTAAAATCTGAAAATGATTGAACGTAGACGTTGGACCTGATAGTTAGGTCGAACTGGCCATTTGAAATGGGAGAACATGAGCCCGAGTGGACATTGAAAGCTAGACCTCATTGTGATTCCTGTGGTCTGGGGCTAGGCGGAGCGATTCTGCTGACAAAGCTACAGAGCTGTCTGTGATCGAGCTAGGCCAAAGTTTACAGGAATAAATATTAGTCGGCGAAGCTCCGCAAAGCATCACGCACTGAAGCTGACCGGTGGCGTCTCGGTGCTAGGTTATTACTACAGAACGCTATGGAAGGATAGTAGCAGGTCAACCGTTCGCTTCGAAACTGGTCGAACGGAAGGTGAGTCGCATTTTGGTCGGAAGGGGGTCGCAATTTCGAGGACTGCCAGCCACAGGCGCGTGCGTGGCGTATCCGAGGGCAAGACTTGCTTGTGCAGACCGCATTAGATTCGATTTATTATGCACAGAGAGACAGTTTTAGGCAAATTACGGTGTTTTCCTTGAGGAATAAAGAACAGTTGAATGCATCCTATGAAAGGTTTGACTTCTCGGGGCTGAAATTAAAGTTCTTCGGGACCTGATTTTCTGAGGACGATTCTTCCAGACAACGGTAAAAACAATAAGAAAGCAGAAATCTCGTAGTCTTCAAAAATGTCTTCGCCCCTCCCCAACAAGTTCTTTGAAGGAAGTTATTATTGCTGAAAGCTCAAAAACTCGCATGTGCTGCTCAAAAACCTATGGGAACAAAATGTTCGAACGTGTGATTTTCTCGGAAAATGGATTTTGAAAAACGGTTTGTGCGTCAAGAAAGAGCAAATCCTGTACTTTCACACCCATGAAAAAAGTGCATCACAGAAATGAAAATGAAGTGAGTTATGGTCGCTGAAAGCCCAAAAACTCGCTTTTGCACGAAAAATGTTCGAACGGGACAATTTTTTGAAAAAGGGGACAATCACTAAACTTTTTATACTATTTTGTTAGAGAAATATTTGAAGTTTCTGAAACTTTTTACAGATTTCCAAAATGTCGCATACGAAAGATTTTATGGGCCTTCAAAGTTGAAGGTGCGCCTTCTTAGAATTTTGGGTTTTCCACTTCTAACAGAAGTACTTTCCGGAGAGTTAGGCAATCCTTGTAGTTTTCTGAAAGCGCACCTCAGGCACAGTCAAAATCTACCTCAACAAGTCAAAAAAGTACGTCCCAAGAAAGTTATTCCCCTCTAAAATTTTTCTTCGCCGCGTCCCGTTCTTCCAGCGCCCGGGTGGGATACTAGCGCTGTGGCAAGGGCGGTGGGGGGCTGCGAGGCGCGGGCAGGACGTTGTTATGGCGCAGAGCGTGATTCGATGGTTTCGTAGACACTCTTATGAACGAAAAGGACGGGTCGCAATCGGTGACCTCGCTGCGAGGGAGCTAGGGGGGTGGCGGGCGGTAGTAAAATCTGAAAATGATTGAACGTAGACGTTGGACCTGATAGTTAGGTCGAACTGGCCATTTGAAATGGGAGAACATGAGCCCGAGTGGACATTGAAAGCTAGACCTCATTGTGATTCCTGTGGTCTGGGGCTAGGCGGAGCGATTCTGCTGACAAAGCTACAGAGCTGTCTGTGATCGAGCTAGGCCAAAGTTTACAGGAATAAATATTAGTCGGCGAAGCTCCGCAAAGCATCACGCACTGAAGCTGACCGGTGGCGTCTCGGTGCTAGGTTATTACTGGATACTATGCTCGGTCTTGTGTCAGCATGGCCAAAGGTTTGAATCCTTGTTGAGCAGGGCTTTTTGCACTTTTTCAGAAGTATGCTCAATACGTTTGCGAACCACTTTTGCACGTTTACGGAACCTTATCTTGCCGAAAACTGCTGTTCGCAAAGAAATTGGACCGTTTCAGATAATCAGTCCTGGATTCTTTTGATAGTCCTTTCTTCTACACACCAACAAGTTGAACCTCTGATTGCTGAAAATCTTTGAACAGGGTGAGAGTGGTAATTTGAGAAAGTCTCGTAACCATTTTGCATGAAAACCCCCTTTCTCCTTCTCCAGAGGGACCATTGTATGAGTGAGTGCCCTATAGAGGACTCAACGAGTCGCTCCATGACGCACATATGGCGTTCTCGCGTCATCACATTGCTAGGGGAATTGGGATTTACCATCACTTCGAAGAAGTGCTGGGACGCAGAAGCCTTGAAAAGCGGTAAATGTCAGGAGGAGGTCCTATCGACGCATTCTAAAAGTGAAGGCTGTTTTCATGATGTAGGCCTTCTACTGCATGGAGTTTTTCAACGATCAGTATCTTCTTGTCCACAAGAGTTGTACTCGTCGATGATGTAGAAGGCAGTAGCCATTAATGGGCTGTGGGACCCTACTTTTTCGATGTGGGGGTCAAATTTTCGATTTGACTAGAATTTGTCACAAAGGGTAGTTTGACTTCCCTGAAGACGATGGTCACACTTTCTCTGCGAGAAAACGCCTCGTTCGTGCGTTGCGTACTAGAGTGCCGCAGTGCCAAAGTCAGAATACTCACGGGAAAATTCATTGAAAATAGACAGTTTTTCCCTATTAACGTGCTATGAAAAAACAAAGAAAACAGAGTCCGCGGATTTGAGCCCCTGACGTTGATCCTGCGAATCTGCCTTTAACCGTTAGGCCGTCACATCATTACGGGGAAAAACCTTCGTAGTTTGTTCACAGCATCGTTCAGCAGATTTGAAAGGCAAATTTGGAATCAGTGTCCGGAGGCGCATCAGATGGTTAACAAAGTATTCTGGAAAATATTTTCCTAAAATCAAAGTGGCAGTGACCCGAGAAGGGATTGATTCAACGAGCACTTGCTCGAGATGCCGCATTATTTCCGCTGCGCTTTGCATTTGTAGCTCTGTCCAGACAATCGTTAACAGATTTGAAAGGCAGATTCCGCATTAGCATAGGAATACTCATTTAATCTTAAATACCACTGAATTCCTTCGCTTCGAACGTCGGTGGTGGCATACGCCACTGTTCCCCTCCACTATCCAATAACCAAGCTTTACAAAAACAGACGAACCAGGTCTGGTCTACAACTCAACCAAAAGGGCTCGCACATCTGTTGCGCTTGCTGAGTGGTATCGAAGCAAATTGTATCTGAAAGCGAAATATTCCTTCTGCAATACTCGAGGGAAAGTTGCTCTAGTGGACTGCAAACTGAGTGACTGGCTTAGGTATCGATTCAATATGAAAACTTCACTTACACTTGTACTCGTCCGCGCCAGCTGTCATCAGGAGGAAGGACAGCGCTGTGAAAAGGAGCAGCATTTTGATTGTGACAGAACAGTTTGGCATCCTCTTTTATGCATGTTTGTGTGGCGCACAGCGATTGAGTCATATCAACATATTGGCATTTCATCATATCCATTGAAATTTGTTTTCAAATTATTTCACAATTTGACTTCGGAGAACACCGTTCTTTGATGCCCTTACGCCAGCTTGCTACAGTTGTGGATCAAATGTGAATTTGTCCACCACTATGTGTGGTCCGGAAAATATCTGTGTGTTCCTCAATTTGATTGCTCTTTTTCTACTAATTTGTCCCCGGTCCACGTCACTGCATTCTGGGGAAACTTTTTTGGAATAGGGATAGAAAAGTAACGGCCATGGGACATACATACATAGTATGCTTAGTATTAGGCGTTTCAGAAAGTTCTGTCGTTTTCCGACCCCGAATTTTAAATGCATGTATCTCGGCTTAAACTAAACCTTTCAAGTTGATTAAAAAACCATTCGAATGCGCGAACCTTTCTCTATAAGAAACCGTTCTACTGGGTACGTTTGTTCAGAATGCTGGAGCTCTGGAGGCGATGAACTGAGGGAAGGTCGATTTGGCATCATTCGTCATAATGTGACAGTAGATAGACCAAAGGTCGTATAAGTAGATGTTCGCAGAATCACTCTGAAGTCGGCTCGTCCAACTTGTGAACGGTTGGCGGTGCGATGTGACGTCCAGACACCTTTCAGAGATGTCGTCCACCTTTTGGACACATGTCTTGGAGTTTTGGTGAATTTTGGCGTAATGATTTTCCACTGTAACAGTTCCACCTGATACGGAAGAACATGGCCAGCCGCTGACCTTATGAAAGTTGCCATAACCCTCCTTCAGCACAGTTTAAGTTTTGCAAAGTTTGTAGAGCTTCATCGCCGTCGAGCTATTCAGCTTCGTGGACTGTAGAGAAGAATCCGCTCTTTATTGTACGTCGCAAATCTGTAGAAAAACGAGTCGCTTTTATCACATAAAACAAGCTACAATTTGATGGACGACCCTTCAAATTGGTGATTTGTCGCGGCACGCCCCTATCAAATTTTTTGGACTTTCCAGCTACTTCCGTATAGCTTGGCTGTACAAACCATATACGCCCAGGTTGGGCAGAACCTCCTCTATGGTCTTACGCACGAGTGCCTCAATCAGAACTTTTGGCTAATCGGTGGCAACGTCCGATATCCGACCACCACTCTCATCATACCCAAGGCTCTCGCTTTCGTTACAATAACTTTTGAACTACTGCTTCTGAGCACATTTATTGCGAATCTAGGCCAAGTGCATCGTTAATATCTTGAACTGTTCCCGCTACTTTCAGGTCTATTTAAAGCTAGAAAAAGAAAGTCATGCCAACTTGCTCATCGAGTATACCGCATTCAAAGCTTTGAAAAAGCTATAAGAAAATGTTTTAGGACAAAGCTGAGCTAAGCATTGGATAGAGCAGGAAAAGCTCTTCAAAACGGCATCAATATCGATTGCAGTTTTCCGATTTCAAGGAAAATAAAGCATCCAAAAGTGGAGTGTCAGAAAACGACAGAACTTTTTGAAACGCCTAATATTAGGCACATCACCTTAGTCTCAGAACTCATATGCTGGGGCTTAAAGTTAGACCCTCAAGCTGAGGTTTCAGCTGGGCTCTGGCTTAGGCTCGCTGTTCCGACTCCCTCAAGCTGAGCAAGACATTAAAAAAGCTGGAACATAAAAATTGCATCAATACTTAATGTTTGCCCCTACGTCGCAAGCTTCGCATTGAAGCATGCACTTCATTCGGCAGACGATGGGAGAAAAGCAACACTTCGAATAGGGGTATCTTCTTCATAAGTAACATTCTGCAAATTTCGGATAGCTTGGGATCGACTTTTCAGGATGGACATCGATGGGACTTTTTCATCCTAGAAAAATCTCCAAGATTATTCTGTACCTGAAAAACTCTTTCTACTGTGGTAGAGAAACTTGGTAGAAACACACTTCTCACTTTCTTCAAATGGA
>MU869444.1:0-29568 GCA_036418205.1 Ostertagia ostertagi | reverse complement strand
CTTTATTCTCAGGAAGAGGACCAATAAATCAATAGACTTTCGTTGTTATTTTTTCGCTTATATTAGAAACAACCATTTTTGGCGATTCTAGTTTTCTGAGTGAATATTTTTAGGGTAGTGTTTATGGGAAATTCTGTGGAACATCACTTGGCTCAGTGGTAACGACGGCTGCAATGTTATATGTTCGAGAAACGAGTTCGAGCCGCGTTGTGGTCCATATGCCCAGAAAGCTGGTCCTCCATCTCGTATTAGTTTCTTAATGGAATCGTCAGTCTAAGTCGCTCTCGAACCCAAGGAGTACTGGAAAGGGTTGATGATGTTATAAAGGACATTTTTTGAGGAATAATTTATATGGAACGAAGATGTATGACTATAAATCCTAAATTGTGTTGTTGAATTATTCAGTTGATATTTATTGTGTTCATTAAATATGCAAAATGTTGACAGCTAGATTCACTTGTCGATTCTTCGACGCCGCCATCGTCGTTTTCCCATGGGTATCGCGAAGCCTCCCCCACCCCCCTCCTTGCCAACTCTCGCTCTCTCTGCGTGAATAACCTCGTCCATATTGACAACGACACAGCAGCAGCAGTTCACTTCCTCGATCGACGCTTCTATTCCATTTTATAGCCGGCTTTTCAGCGGGATTTGCATAGTCCTGCTGAAGTACTGCTACGTTTTCCGCTAGGGGTCTTACAAGTTCGCTTACTTCACCTTTGGCAATAGAAGCCTCTCGTTTAGCGAGAAGGCACGGTCTCAAACCATCTATTTATTCGGACATATTCTGTGTGCTACTCTGCGCAAACAGACGATTGCTCTCGCAGAAATCCTTTATAACTTCCAGGTCAAAGGAGAGAGGCATGGTCAAAAGTCGCTTACGCTAGCACTTGTACAGACCCGTGGCGGTAACGTGATAAGATCCGCATGGCTTTCTCAAAAACAGTAGCTGTTTCGCTCAACTGTAGGCCAACGTTCCTTCTAATTCAACCACTCCTCATTCCTCCGAAAAACGGAATAATTTGAGTTTTCCTTCCTTCTGGGGAAAGGATCGAAACATCCTCTGTTTTCCAATTTTTCCTTTCAATTTCTCGAGGTGTGTATGACAATGTTCTAATCTTGAAAAAAAGCAGGGGCCCATAGTTTCTGTAGATGACATTTTTGAGTAAGGTTATGTGCTCTGTGACATTTCGCAGACTTTTTACTGTCCTTCTGTCCCCCTGACGCCTATGAGCTAAGAAATTCCAGTCTTTGGCAAGAGGTTTATGATGGCGTCTATGGTTCAGATGCACCCGCTTTCAGAGCTTCCGGGGTTATTTTGCTCATGGTTGTATGAGTCAACAACTTCCTTGAGTTGATAAAATTGAAAGAGTGCAGTGTTTTCCGGCCTTGATGTAGGTTCCCATTGCGTAAAAAATCTTATTCGATGCTAAAGTCCGAGCTGTGTGTGTGACGTCTGCAGAGTGGGCGGAGCATATATGTGGGCGGGGCTTCACTTAAGGCACTTATGCGAAAGCTGCACTGTTTTCGGGCAGGGTCAACCGTCCGTTGGACAAAGTCCAACGAGGGGTGGGGGGGGTCGTATTTTGGGGGTGGAAAAGAGGGGAGTCGTATTTCGCGAGGTAGCGTCAATTTCGAGTGCGAAAATTTTGCCGTTTCACGTTTGATATATATTCCCGTTCAAGTGTCGTCTGGTCGCAGAGTCTAGTATTATAGATTGGGCCCCGTGATGGCGAGGGTGGTGAGGGTTGACCCTGGGGGAGGGGTCGTATCGAGGCCCTCTAGAAGGAGGAGGGGGTCGTAAAATTTTCGAAATCGGTCCAACGTGACGGTTGACCCTGCTTTCAGGTATTCTTTCCCTTCTGAATGGAATTTGGTGGCAACGCTTAGCTACAAATGTAACAGTAGGACTTTTTCTGTAGCCTGAGGTGCACAGCAGGCTAAAAGGTTGGTGGGGTAGGAAGTCATCGCTCCGCAACGCACTGAGCTCGCTCCCCTCAGTCCTCCGACTCGAGGTCAAACTTTGTTCACACCAAAAGCTGGTTTGATTGAAAAATATAAAGAAAAGTCCATCTGGTCGAACAGACCCTCTTGTACGCGCCACGCTTCCGATCTTTCTCCAAGTTCCTTTCGCACACGAGCCTGGTACCACCACGGAACTATAGTAGGTGTCACAGTGTAGAGGGCATCCGATCTTCGTTCAGTGGCAGTGTCATGCTTGCAACGGCTACGTCTTCGCTGTTCCATCCCTCCCAGCTCACGCCAAATTTTTCGTACTGAATTCTTCGAGCTTATGATGTAAACATGAGAAACGTCATCTCAAAGAGCCGCTTATTAACCGACTAAATACAACTTACAGCAATGAGTGATGAAGTGCTTTGCTGTGACCTTCTGAAAATTTATTGCCGGCCGCTTCCGACAGAAAATTTGAATGTTTTTTTGCCGTCGGTGGAGCTGAAACCTTTGTGGGGTAGGGGGCTAGAGGGCTATCGCGGAACAGCTTTGAGTCTTTCGGAGCACATTTGTTCTACAGCCCCTTTATTGTAACACCAATTTTCAAGTAGTTAAAGAGTAGAGAGTAAAGAAGATCCAGGACTCCTCAGTTTTTCAACTCCAGAATGCTCGTGGGTCACTTGGATTTCCTTGGAGCTTTCTCGTTTAGAAATTGATGGGATTGACCTAGCTTCGTCCCTTCCAAGTTGACGAAGTGATTTGATATGATCAGCTTCAATCGCTACCAGTAATAAAACTGTAAATATAAAATATAGCGGAGAAAATTTGGCTGTTTTTGGTCCGTCGGTAAGGCCGAAACATTGAGGTGTGCGAAAAGGGATGGGATGGGGCAGGGGGCTCAAGGGCTGTCGCAGACCAAGTTTTGTTGTACTGGAAGCACAGCCAGAAGCTTCTCGATTCTTAGGGCACAATTTTGTTGATCAGAGAAAATAGTTGCTTCAACAAAGCTAAACCCTAAAAAAAATGAAAAAAAACTTCTCTAAAAAGTTCTTTGGAATGTTCCGTACCCAGCTTTTTTAATGACAAGTAGGAGACGTCGATTTCTATCTGCTATATACGCTATACATATCCATATAAAGCGTAGCTTCCAATTGAAGGAAAACCTTGTGGGCGGGTTTTTTTGGATATGGGCGGAGCTTCGAGCATGGTTCGACGGTACCATTACAGCACAGTTTTCTGAAGATTTTAACATTGTATCTTAAATTTCTACTGAATGAAATTCTATCTAATAATGAAAGCCATCTTTGAAAAAATGCTTTCATTGAGAGCTGCTCTTAATAAGGCCCGGACCTGTTTATATTAAGCATTACCTTTTTTTGTAAAACTCTCTTCATTAGCCTCGCTTAAATGTATGCTATGTTGTAGCTTTTTGAAAGTGTTCAATGCTCAATTAAGTGCGATTAGGGGTTTAATAAAGAGCAGCGTCCGGTAGAAGCCCTTTGAAGAAGGAGGATTAACTTCTTCGCGGTTCAATACGGAACTAAGCGCGTAATTTTATCAGCATTGATTTCCATTCGGGAAATTGCCACACAGTTTCGGGCTTCAATTAATTGCCACACGACGGCGTGGCCGTCTGACTGGCCGTTCAACCACGGCTTCCACCTTGGCAGCCTTTTCGCCCACTTCGCCGCATTCTCCCAGTCATCTCTAATTGTTTCTGTGGTTTCAGCACTTTGAAAACAATTCGCAATTGAGTCAGCCGTGTTTTCCCAAGTCTGGAATAAGAACCCAATGAGTTATCATAAGGGTGCCGAACTAGGGAAAAAGCACAGCCTCGGGCTAGGATCGAACCACTCGCTTTGACACCCTGTTCCTTTTTTTAGTATTTCTACCATTATTCCACCTTGTCGGGCTTTTTCTCCACATCAAAGCCATACAAGGAATATTTCTTGAAATTGTGCCACCATGCCGGTTTTCTAATAGGGCGTTCGTGGTGGAGTGGGAGGAGGCGCCACCGGCATGCGCAAATGGTCTGGATCGAATCTCGCTCGGTGCCTGCGCTCCGTAGATTGGAAATTTATTTGCGTTTCAACTGTATTAGTGCCTTGTCAATGTACCGTAAATAAATGCACGCATGGCGCATTCCAAGAACGCGACCGGAAGCCTGATTACCTGATTTTCTTTTCAAATACCCACCCAATATCCATTTTTTGATAGCTTCTTTTTCCATGCAGGAAAAATTGCTGACAGTGAGTTGAAGAAAAGTGCAAAATTTAACCCAGTTCTCTAAAGCGCGCAATATTTTTAGCACTGGGTTTCTATTGTGTTATGTTTTTATGCAAATTTTTCTTGAACAGCTCTTTGTTAGTCACAGCGCTGCCGTTTGAAGAATAAGTAATGGGTTCGGTAGAAAAAACATAAATCGATTTCAGAATTTTAGTCGCTGAAACGAAGCGCTCCAGAAAAGCGCACTAATTAACCCTCGCCTCTCTTCATGTGCAAGGAATAATTTCGACATAGGGATTTTCACTGAACCTTTTCTGAACTGCCTCTTTCACTGTGGGTTTTGAAAATTGCATTCGTAGTACAACTCAGACTTATTTTCCGACGATAAGAAGGGGCGTGGCCGCGTTCGCGTCTTCATTGCGGTTCTCCAGCATGTTCTGCGCTGCTATCGCTACTTTTGAAATGTCCCACCCACCCAAGGTCTCATGCCCTTGGACCAGCAATCCCTTCAATGCCTTCCCGTTTATCCAATTCGCCCTAGACTTCGTTCCTCTTTCACTGCGCATTGGCACAGTGGCTGCAATCGGCGATGCACTGACACCGTTCGCGTGATCGTACCCGGTCCAGACCAAGCCATATGTTTAGGGTTTTTAGTAATTTAGACCAAATATGAAGATAATGGAAATCAGATGTGTCGAGAAAGGGAACATTGTTTATTCACTGTCGCCAGGTAGTGCAATCCTTTGTAAGAGCCTAATGCGCGACTAAACACGTACGCGGTTTGGGAAAAGAGTGCAACGCATGGCGCATCCTGGAAGAAGTGCCTGACACCGACCACATCACTCATCTAATCATCAAGATGGCCATTGTGCGAATCCAGCCCAAGTGAAGAGTCTGACTATTAGGGTTGAGATCGAACCAGCAAGCTCACTCACTGCCGTACAGTCGGCTCTGTGAGCTTCTCCCTTTTGATTGATGTAAACAACGGTTTATTGTAAACAAGATTCGAACGAATGATTTTTTTAAAAGTTGCAACGTAAGATGGATTCAGCTGTTCCCGAGGCGGCTTTCCGCCGATCGCTATACTCGAGGGCATCTCTGCATCAAACGAATCCGGAAACGTGGGCGAATCAAAAGGGGGAGGGCGTCAAAAGAAAATGGCCCGCACAATGGCCGTCACCCCATGAAACCCCGGCGAAACATTGTCCAAAGAACGGGTCCCCGGCGCCGACGACGGGGCCAGCTTAGGTGGGTCCTGAGTGGAGATGGTGGCGTGCGTGTTGCGCAGCGTGCGCTCGATGCCCGCCATCACTTTGCCACAACACCAACGTCGGCGATCGCTCTCCAGAAGCGACAGCCGTGACGTCGCTGTGAAATTGTTGAGGTTCATTGCATTATAGGGATGTCTGGTAACATTCACTTTAATTCTTTTATGTCTTATCGCTTAAATCGTTCGATTGAGAAGGGGGAATGCATAGGAACCTTCGAGAGTTTGGTGTTGATTTAGTTTTATCTTTCCTTGGAGTCACTTCAAGCTTTACCAGTTGTTTCATCTTCTCAAAGGGAGCTTTTTCAAATTGTAATGCTCATTAAACTTCTTTCCAGTCGTACCTTGTCTTTCTAAGTTGTAGTTTGTCCTTTCTTTGTGGTTCGGTTTTCCGTTTGATTTTATATGGCTTCCGACCGTCGTGAACTTCCAGAAAGCGATTCACCCTAGATTGAGGTACGTCGTAAGGTTTGGAGATAATTATCCTGCTTACGTGGTCAATTCTATTTCAGTAGTTGTTGTCAACTACGTTGTCGAGTTATCTCTATGAAAATGGTTTTTACTGATACAATTGTCGCAGATACTGTGATGAAATTTTCATTCATTTAAGTTATAAATCCCAATTTTTCCAAACATTCTATGACTGAAAGCCTCGGAATGGCCTTGCAATTCATTTAAGCATATTCTGTTCTTTTCCAACTCGTTTGCTTTTTAAGGTTTGCCATCGTTAGTTGCCACCCGTCCCTGTCTTGATGTCAACTCTTGTTTCGTGCTCGACGTGGTTTTCATTTGAAAGGGCATATTTAATGGGGCTCTGGTGAAGTTATAAAAACTTTTCATGGAGCGATCTTCTAATTAGTGCAGCTAGCATGAAATATGCTGTTTCTAAAGACCAATATACAGACCTCGTTTCAAGTAGTGGCTTTTTGAAATATCAGCTACTTCTCGAGAATTTGTTCACTTCCATGACCACATTTTCTCAAGGTTTAGAGCATGTGAAAACCGCGACTTCTTGATCCTAGATGTGGCAGAATTAAATTTATTACACGATTTATAAATTGAATCGATTTTGTAATGGCGAGGATGTGTTCAGAATATGCAATATTCTGCTTGAATCGAATAGAAAACTCATTTTTATGAGAATGCTAGTAGTTCGGTCTTTCCGTCATTGAATTTGGGTATTTGAAAATATATAGTCTTGAGTGTTATGTGAGTGAGGTGGGCCTGCCGATTCCTGAATAGAAGTTCCTTTTGGGGAAATGATATTGATCACCTATCTTGGAGTTCCATCTTTTTCTGAGGTTTAGCTTCAGTAAGAAAGTAGTTCGGAGTGGGTATGCATATCATTCAAGGTAAGTAAAATAGAATATCGGCGTGCTTACCCGACTCACATAGCACCTAGACATGATTACTGTTCAATCGATTTCACGCCGAGTTCATAAAAAAATTCTCACGAATTCAGGCGAAGTCGGAATTGAGCACAAGCTTTAGTTGACCAGCGCCAAGCTGAGATAACTTGCTGATAACACGTCCTCTGCTCTACTGATCAGCATGCAACCTCCGTTATCTTTGAAAATCCTTTACTTATGTATTTTCTTAACATTTTTTGTTTGTTCCTGTGTATGTGAGAACTATGACTATTTAGTTTGTCTCTAACCGGATTCACGTTCTGCTCCAACGGACAAGAGATTTTGAATCGGAATTTGTGGCGGTCTCAGAAGTGACCGCGAATTTTTGTAACGCGAGAGTTTCTCGTGAGAGCTGTTTTAGTAGTTAAGTTTAATGAAAATTTGAACGAACACATATATCGTTTTTCGATATTCTCCCTTTTCAAACTCTCTAGTCTTCCCACGAGCACCTCGAGAGCACTTTGTCGCATTGCGAGTTTCCATGATTAAGGAAGCACTAACTCTAGTTCAACCTTGTGATACAAAAAGCTTCAAGCACGTATGAGCTTCATTTTTTTTGACAACGAGTGCCTTCAAAAGAAAACGCGGAATGTTGAAAATTTGCCCTTTTTTGGAAGACACGTAAATCGATTATTGCCGTTTGCAAAGAGCAGGCGTTTTTACAACATACAAGGTTCTTCGATTGAGTTTTTTGTTCAACGGCATGTTTTGGTGGAACAGTTGGTGAACAAGAAATCGAATCTCTTTTCAATGCTATATTCGTGATTTCTCTTCCTTACGCTTTGAGCAATCTAGTGTTTTCTTGAGGTATACGGTGCGCTCCAGTCTTTGCCCCTCGCTTGAACATTCTAGTGCGTTTTAGGTTGAAGTTTAGCAGTGGTCTGGTAGTCCTGTGAATAGCAGCAATTCAAAAAATTTGAGGCAGATGTGAGCAAGTAAGTAAAAGAATTGCGCTGCCTCATATAATCGTGGTCAGCATATTCTAACTGGCGTCTGAAATTGAGCCGGATTAATTGGCCTTTCTGCTAATCATCGAATTGTCTGCAGACCACTCATTTTGATTACGTAAGCGCTTCATTTTGAGTTCGTATTTGTAGCGTATCTACGCAAGGCTTAATATAAGCTTGCCTTAGGTGACGTATTCGGATTACCACTTAATCTGAGCTATATTTGATTTGTAGCGTAGGTTGAGTTAATGAATTGGGTATGAATTGATCTGATTGCAAGTCACATAGTCTAGTTTATGCGCAGAGGGTTACCTTCAGCATAGCCAAAAATCAAGGACAGCGCCTGCCGCAGACTTGTTTCTTCATCACTTTGAGAAGGCCACTCAAAGTCCTCTCCACTTCATTGAACGGCACTATCGCAATGTTTCATTCGAAAATTTTTTATGTCTACGCGTTGTTTTCGGAACTTCCACGTTGAACCTTTCCATGTTATATTTTGCGTCATTGATAATCACCTGATGGCACGTGTTCTCCTGCGCAAGTTTCGGGGCCACCTGACCCCAGGAGTTGTCTGCATCGTTGCATCACGTCATTGTTTCATTTGATGCCAACTAAATTCTCATGAAACGAATGTTCCAATGTCGTCGGCGTCGTTGCTTCTTTGCGGTGCCTAAATTAGTATATTTCAGACCTTCGCATAGAGTGATACGTTGCGGACCACGTTCTGACCATTTTACTAAACTTGAAGGTATTCCGCTGATGTTGTTTGCGTGAATGGGCTGATAATCTTTTTTCTGTCTATCCGCCTATTGCATGACGTTTCCTTCCATCTTGTCCGTGTCGGCGTTCTTTTTTTTCATTTCGCCTTTTTTTCCCTTACCTGCACATATATAACAGTCGTTCAAACAAGCATGCGTTGGGCAGTTAAAGGTTCGCCACACTTGATTGCAAACATGTCCCTTCAATTATCATATATGCAAATAATTTGGCCTAAAATGTTGTCTTGTTAGGGAAGGAACTCTGCTAGTTTGTTGTTCAGCAAGGAGAGTCCTGTTTCAAAGAAGGGTACTTCATGTAGCGCTTATATTGTTTATATAATCCCGTACTGGTCTTTTAATTCTGGCTTTCACTGGTCCAATGGAAATACTAGTTCTTGGGACAACAAGGCAACTAAATCGCAATGGTTAATTGTATTCCTGAGAGCGATCAAAACAGTGTATGTATAACATTTAGAAATTTCCGTCATTAACTAAGGTGATTTTGAGGAAAGCGAATGTCGACCTTCTGTCAAACAGAAGTGAACGACTTGGCCCAACGAAGCGTAATATCATTTTCTCCACCGAGACTCTGTTTCGGATTCTCATGATATGGAACCAGATCTTCAGTCTTGTCTCGCCTTCAGCGACAGCTGCTTTTTGCAGATGGTGGAACTACAGGGTGGGCCAAAATTCTGGTAACCGCGAATGCGCACGGTCGAACACGCTTTTTTCCTGAACTTCTCTACATTCATCTTCCTTTTGGGTACAACAATGTTTTCTTCTCATCGTAATCAATTATGATACAGTTCTTGAATTTTTCGAAATTGACACATCACAGCATGCCAGACCGAAATTGAACCGGTAAGGGCCCTAGCACGCTCCATCTACCGACAATCCAATGTAACAAAGAAGCAAATAACGGTAGAACGCTTCAACATTTTAGGAACAGTTTCAGCCTACGATCGAAAAGAATTAAATGGAAGCTCACAGGTACCGCTGCCGCCACAGCAAATATTAAATACAGAAACTCATTCTTCTTTTGTAACTTTCGTCCTGCAAAATTGAAAAATTGATGTATAACACCCCTTGGGCGCTCTTAAAATCTGTATGTTATGAACGAGAAGCACTTCGAGTGCATTACTTTCGATGTTCCTACAGGATAAGGCACACAGTCATAAGGCAAAAATCCTGCAAGGAGTGATTTTTCGAAGTCATTCTCTCTGAACAACTGTTATTTGGGAATCCTCTACCTTCAAAACAAAAAAAAATTTAAAAGGATTTTCGTCCCCCAGCCATTCGGGAAAGCATACCTTACGACCACTGGATCAATTGATAGGTCTTCGTCAAAGCTTATTTTTTGGGGAATACTTGGAATCTGTTTTTTGATCTCTCACGAAGATTTATCTCCCCTCCCCTGACCCTTGTTCTCAGTAATATTTACGGTGTTCGCGAGGGCTACGACTATTAGAGGCAGCTGTAGGTTGGGCCGAGTTAGGGTCGCACTGCAGATACATGGAGGGGACGGAGGATGGGTCTTATTTAATGCCAAATTTCCTTGATGATGGTTAACCCACGTACCCCCAATTTGAAACTACTTGTAGCTTGCAGATGTTAGGCCTTTCTCACAATGAAGAACTCATTGTTCTGCATTTTGGCGCTTTTCTTCTAAAGGTAACCTGTTCAGAAGTGCTAGTTATCAAGTTATTGATGAGTTTATGCTACAGTTTCAAGAGTCAGCTCTAGAATATGCTGTGGGAAAAGTCGCATGAAGGAATCACAATGTTAGCATTACTTTACAACTACGTGAATGGAAAAACATTAGCGGCGATTACGTGGCTTACTTTCAAGAGTTCCATTATGCATATGTATGCTATCTCTTGAGGATTGTTCCCCCAACGCATGCTTGCCACCTGCCGTCCATCCCACCCCACTCACATAGCACCTACTTCTGTTCGTACGACTCTTATTCACATAGGACTGTACGCTTTGCGGCTGCTTTCCTTTCTCAGCACCGCCACTTTCTGTATGTTTGTCGTTCGTTTTTGTGTTCCGTCTATTCGATATTTTTCCGTTTAGCGTATATGCGTAAACTAAGCACCGTATTTCCTTCTGTCTAGCTGTAAATGCGCACCGTTGCTTATATTCTAGGACGAGATGTTACGGTAAAGAAAGAAACAGAGAGGCACACACACACATACATTCAGCGATAGCAATGTTGCTTCTTCGTATGGAAAAACGCGATAGTACGCGTGATTCGTCCGATCGCGATAGGTACACTGAACGAAATTGGTGGAGACGTTTTTGCCCGTAGTTTTTGCATCGCCTTTCTCGTCGCCGTCGCATATTCTTGAGCTTGAATGCGTGAGGTTGTATAGTAACAGCAGGTGCCATCTGAGTGCAACAGCAGCAGTGTTTGTGTGTACTGATACACTTCCTGCAGAGTATGATTCAGGTGCATGTGCTCTAATGCTTCTTGCTTTTGTCAGGTGGTATTTAGAAAGTGGTACCGCTCAAGAAATCTATAGAGTTCCGGCTGTTGCCTGTCAGATGGTGAAACCTAAAAAGCGGCTAAGATTAGCTGTAACCATTATCGATTCGATGACCTAAGGAATTTTATTCAACCATTTGGCTTTTACTTCCCTATATGTGCATATTCATTTTTCAAGCAGAATATTTTTCACCGTTTCATTTTGTCTTCGATATAACGCGAATGCTGTGTTTCTCCAAAGTAAAGTGACACCCCAGACATCGTAAAGCTTATCGTTATAGCTTTCCATGATTTTTATTTTCTTTTACACATTGTCATCGCGCTTCTCTCCCTCCCGCTCAGCTCCGATGAATGAGCATCGTCGGCAAAGTTTTATATTTACATGATTCATCAAAATGGTCCCTCCAGTAACATCCCTTTCTAATTTCTGGAACTGAAACTTCGGATATATTGAAATCACTTGAATGGAGAAGGAAGAGATTTGATCTTTCAATGGCGTACAAAATTCTTAATGGTGTAACCACCCTGGATGCCTCTAAATTTTTCACTGTCGTTCATTCTAATACCAGAGGATCCTTGGCGAAGATCTCAACCTCTCTTAGTCGATCCCAGGTCAGGTCACAATTTTTCAGCAATAGGGTTCGCACTAGTTTTAACCTGTTATTACGTCGCAACCTCATTCCATATAAATACTCTGTTTTTAAAAGATCTATTCACAAATTTATCTGATTCTTTTGACTTATTCGTTTCAAGGTTGTTTGTGCGTTTGATTACTGCATGTTCAGTTGTTTACATGCTACTTGCATGTCCGTTAATAATAAATAAATAATATCTATAAAGAGCAGCTTTTGCTAAATTTACATATTTTCAAGCAGCTTGAAGAAGTCATTATTCTTTATACGGAAATCGACCCTGTCTCCTTTGTTTCTTCCCCCTTCTGTTCTTCTTGAATTGGAGTCCTAGTTCAAAAGGATGCTTTTATAAGTCTTTCTCATAGCATACAAGTAATTCGTGTTACAGCATTGTTGAAAAGATTGGATCAGGAAGGGTTAAGCTGTAGAAGTGGGAGGTCGTTCGAGAGAAATGACAAGTTATAGCTTCCCACTCACCCCCACCTCGGCATCTCCAACTCTCGCAGCTAGGAATGATGGATCGATCAGCAGTGGATACAAGAATTCGTAAACCGGGAGGCAAAGAAAGTTCTATCAATATCTGGGCTTTGTACGCAGAGAGCCATATGTCCCCATAAAAGTTTTTCTCCGTAAGAGTTAAGGCTGAGTTGAGCAGTGAGTTCCCGAAATAAGAGCGAATTTTTCGTCATAAGGAAACGCGTGTTCTCTATGAGCAGTCGTTGTTGGAAAGGTAGCTACGTTTGGACGAGCAGAAAGTGTAGGCAATAAGCAGTTATGGCGGAAACTTGTTAGTTGCAATATCGATCGTATCGCAAACTCCAGCTTCTTCAAGGGTCATTTAAAACTAAGAAGCCTAAACACATTTATTGGCGTCAGAAGGGCTGATTCAAAGATCTTCTCAGTAAGGCCATTATCGATTGGGGGATGCAAGCTTAACGTTGTTAGAAAGGCACCACGGTGAGAGTATTGATTGAAAATTAGAAGTTTATCGGGTAGCGCATTTTATCCGCTCGTCATCACCCACAGCAGGGGTACATGATGCGGTGTTTAGCGGTTTCTGTCTCGTCATCGCCGTCCATAATCGCATCAGTCATCTGCGACGTTTTCCGCAACGCGGAGGTATACACATACTGAGCCCATATAATATCACCAAGTGATAACGTAAGGTTTCTCTGCGATAACACGCCACCAGGCGTTCTTTTTGCTTTAATCCGTGAATTCTGTTGTTGTTATGAGTATACATTCTTTTTGAATCAACTTTTGCTTCGCATTTAACATTGCTGGAGTTTAGAGCTTCACTGAAACACGGTTTGCTAGTAATGAGGGAGGTCAATGGATGGCCACTTTACTGCTGACCTAGTACTTTTTTACGCTTCTTTGGATGCATGTAGAACATTGCCTATGTCGGTCCGAATTTGTTTCTGTCGCTCTGAAGCTTTGACTGTTGTGTTGATTGTAGTATTGGTCATGAAGTCCCCGTGATATTGAGGTTGATTTTGATAGACGAGTTGATCAAAGCTGGACATACGCCCCACTATTTATGCATCTATTTCACCTTTCGACTGCTGCATTCAAAAAAAGGAGGAATTTTGTCTTCAAGTGCCAATTCAAAATTGCGAGTGGAATAAGTGGTTTCGGTAGTTTTTGTTTTCTGATGCCAGAGTCTCTCTGTCAGAGCAAGGTTTTGGATATGAGGATGCTCTGTTTCCTTGCAGTTTGCAGCATGGATGCATAAAAATGTTACGGCAAGGGAGTTTACGATAACCAATGAAACGGGACGTCTTCAGAGTTTCCGGCTAATCACTTTTTTGAGCAGTCTTCTTTTTTTTTTGAAAGGTAATTATTAGGGTGTGGTTTCGTATCTAAAAGATGCTTTGTCGACGTGGTTGTACTCCACTCTTACCATCCACTTTTTTTTTTGATTGTGAACACGGTTTGGCAGTGTTTGTTTTCCTATGAAAATTTGAAACGTTGTACTCACTTTCAAGTATGTATAGCTGCCAGCATTGAAATTAGAAATTATTTTTTCGCACTGGTAGCTTTTTCGGATGACATTCTAACACTCAAAAAAAAATCATAAAAAAGTAGCTATTGTGTAGGAAGGTAGTTTTTGGCTAACTATTCGGTGCAAATAGAAAAGTTCAAATCGACTTGTGACTTCTAATGAACAAGCGAGCCGCTTCGATCAACTTCGATCTTACAAAACCACTCTTATAACGTTGTACGCAGCTCATTTGTCCCGCTTTTAATTTGATTGTTAAGAAATAAATGTTACTGACTTCAGACGAGCGACAAGCAGTGGAGTTAGGCCACGCCAGGCACTGCTTTCTGGCCTCTCACACTGGGCTCCCGCCGCGATGACAAATCGGGCTCCTGGATCGGCCTCCGCTTCGGCGAGTACGACCAACTCGCAAGGTGTTCTCATGGTTGGACCCAATTTTAAGGTTGGTTTGCACTTGCGTTCTCAAACAACCTTTTTTTGTTGTTTTTTTTTTCGTTCGTTTGCTCATAATATTTCATTGTAGAGATATTTCCAAGTGGAAGTCTAACACATATTTTAAGGTTGGCAAGAAGATCGGCTGCGGAAACTTCGGAGAGCTGCGTCTCGGGAAGAATCTTTATAACAACGAACATGTAGCGATCAAATTGGAACCGATGAAGAGTAAAGCTCCCCAACTCCATTTGGAGTACAGATTCTATAAGCTTCTTGGGCAGTCAGGTGAGTGCAAGGTTGAATTCCCCTATACATATATTACCTTAAATACCACTTTTGCTTCCCCTATGTTATTACGGTTGTGATTTTGAATATTTTAAGAAGGCTTACCACAAGTGCATTACTTTGGACCATGTGGTAAATACAACGCGTTGGTCATGGAGTTGCTTGGACATTCGCTGGAGGATCTGTTTGATCTTTGTGACAGACATTTCTCGTTGAAAACGGTCGCAATGGTCGCCATGCAACTGGTGAGATTTTAGCAGTATTCGACTGCGTCAAAGAAATATATGATGTTGTTCAAATCCTAGCGCGTTAATTAGCAATTACCTTTTTTTTATAACAAGAGCTTCAAAATGTTACTTTGATTTTTCAATTGAATGGCTTTTGTAAATGAACGTCATCAGAATAGCCTAGCGTTAATAAACTGGTGAGACTGACTAGCTGACTTCGGCCGAGCACTCAATTCTTTCCTTGTTTGTTCTATGAGGATACAGTTTTTGAATAGTTTTTTTTTCGACTGGATATACACTAAAAAAGAGCAATTTCAGTAGTTTTAGTTTTTTTTTCTTCATACGCTTTATTCAGTTCATTTGTTAAATAGTCCATATATTGACCGTTGCTCTCTGCTCCGATTTTAGTTTTGGAAAACCATTGCATTAACTGGTTTTCACGGCTTCTCCCTTATTTTTTTATAATCTCAAAGTGGTTCGAGTGTGTTTCAGTAGTTGGTATTATAATTCCTAATTGGTTGCCTCATACTACCGAACTGTAACAGCTTGAGCATATTCCTTAAAGTAAACAGGAGGCTGAGCGCTGTTAGCAACCGCTTCGAACATTGGATTTCTTTCTGTTTGCGAAACTTGTTCATTGGATTCTCGAATTGATGCCTAATTTTTTTTTCGCTGACTGCTGACAGCAAAGGCTAGCATGCTGCCACAGTATCGATTTTCGTCTACGGTTTGTGAGCGAACTTGAGGGGTTCCGGGCGAGTCTCCTCATACGAATTCTGCGGGATTTTGAAGCGCAGACTTTCTCCAAAGCAGGAGGTGAAAAGCAAGTGGATCGGTTCCTAGGGGTTTATCGTAAGGGAATACTGAAGAGGGGATTCCGATCCGACTGGCCGAACTCTCCATCAACTGCCCTCTTGATCGATGTACCAACATCAACTTGTGACTCTCCTTGTCATTATCTACATGACTGGCCACTCGGTCGGAAAAAATTAACTCATACAGTCCGTACAGCTTATTCCACAATTTTTTAGGAAGCTAATCTCATCTTTCATCCATTCACCTTTAGAAGCTTGTACTTTTCAGTTCTCATCTTATTATAATCTTGAAAGAATTATGAGGGGCATTCAACTCACTTACTTCGATTCTAGTTTTGTCATTTATAGTGATTTGAAAGGAATTAGAAATAACGAAATATGTGTGACATGGTCGCCTCGCTGATCACCGCAATATAAGGCGGGCGCCACTCTTCCTATTGCGACTCGGAGTACGGGGGGTGGGGGGAGGGTCCTCCCCAAAAGACGAAAAAAGAATTTTTGGTGCAGATTCTTCATTTAGAAGTCTGGTCGGCAGTCCCCCTGATGTTCGTTCGGCTCCCCTAGGGACTTAGTCAATAACCGCCTGGTCCAACGGTCATCGCAAAATCGCATGACGTGTCCGGCCCACCTTATCTTCGATTCCTTGGCGAAAACGGCAGCGTCCCTGATCTTCGATCGTTGGCGTAGTTTGATACTATGGATTCCCTTCTGGACGCGTGTGTATGAGGAAACCCTAGGCATCGTTCTCTCCACGGCATTAACGTGGACTCAGTGCTAACCTTGCCCCACCTTGTTCTAATTCATATCGTATCCCTATCGTAAAACCCATATCCATGTCGTAAAATGCGACATATAATATTTCTGTTGAATTAGTCGACATTTCATTCGTTTCAGATCCGGCGGATAGAATACGTGCACGCGAAGCATTTGATCTATAGGGATGTGAAACCGGAAAACTTTCTCATAGGACGATATTCAACCAGAAAACAACATGTGCTTCATATAATTGACTTTGGTCTTGCAAAGGAATACATTGACTGTGATACCGGTACGTTGATAATTTTCATGATTCATTCTGCTCCTTAAAGTTCTTCTTCGTTTTCTTTTTTTACAACAACACTTCGATTCAAATAGTCCGGTGTTTTTTTTTTCGAAAAATTTCGATGTATAGTGAATGACTCCTCGATTTTACGGCCATATTCTTTTTCAAGAAGTAAAGCGATAGATTCTACTGTTAAGGGTTGCTCTATCCATTGTCAAAATGTAGCTGTGCTGTAGCACACATGAGAAGTTTTGAGTTCCATTCTGCCTTCGAGGAATTTTATGGCATCATTTTTGTGAGAGTATTAAAGATGTGAGCCACACACTGCAAGGTGATGCCCTTGGCCAGTTTGGGTTTGAAGCAAAGGATTTTGGGTTGAGAACTTGTTCAAGCTTGTTTAGTCCTGACGCTGCAGTTTCAGTACCCTTGGGTGTGTTCCACTACACGAGGCCATCTCTAACCACGACTATCCCTCTTGACTAATCTGTTGTGTTTTGACGAACTTGTATTAATTGCTGCAACGCTGATTAATTATTGTGACGTTATTAGCTTTTTATTTGAAGTTCTACTCGAGATTCGATTAGGCTCTAAATTGCAACTTCCATTCTCGAAATCGATAGCGTAAACCTGGTTTTGTGTAAAACAGAAACTGGGTTACTTCTTGTTTCGCACATTTCGCCGTAAACAGATCAATCCCAAGCCTTGCAAAATAGATCGATCTCGTGGACAGTGGTGCGCAGTATCGATATAATGACTAACTTTTGTGAGGGCTCATTACTCACTAGAAGGCATGGTTAATGTGATTATAATATTCGAAATCGGCAAGATGTGAGGGTTCGATAAACTTCTGACAGATTTCTGCTCGTCTTCGAGGTCATAGTTATGAGAATTTAGAAAGCTCTAACTCTTGAGGTTTTTGCTTTTTTTGCAGTGCTGGCAATTATTACAGCATTGGAAGCTCTCTTCAACACAGCGTATTGATTTTACCGTCAGTTTTATAGGAAAACACATCCCGTACCGAGAACACAAGTCCTTAACTGGTACAGCACGGTACATGTCCATCAATACGCATCTCGGCAAGGAACAGTCACGGCGAGATGACTTAGAAGCCCTTGGACATATGTTCATGTACTTTCTCAGGGGTAGTCTGCCTTGGCAAGGGCTGAAGGTAAGTAAGACCTCACCTATTCACGATTTTTCCACCCTGTCAAATAGTTTTATTGTTGTTCAAGTGTTTCTTTTTTTGCATGATATTTTTTCTTATTAAGGCAGACACGTTAAAAGAGAGGTATCAAAAAATTGGAGATACAAAACGGCAAACAGCTGTTGAGGTTTTATGTGAAGGATTCCCAGGTATGTGGTAGCTCTAACCAACTCGTGGTATACTTGCTCATTTTCAATCTTCAGAGGAATTCGCTCAGTATCTCCGTTACTCACGACGACTCGATTTTTTCGAAACACCAGATTACGATTACTGTTATAATTTATTTAAAGCTGTTCTTGATCGATTAGGAGCCAGTTATGATTATGAGTTTGATTGGACGCCGAAGCTCAACAATGTGGTTAGCGTCGTTTTTATTTGCTTATCATTTGCTCATTCAGTGGTCACACATGATCGGATTGGAAGAGCATATATTGTTTCTTTTCGTAATATTTCCGAGATAGTTTCAAGTCTCGATTTTGATGTTTCAGTCAACCCCTTCCGGTTCATTGCATACCGCTGAAACGAAGGAAAGCAAAAGAGGTTAGTTTTGCTATTTTCGAATACTTTAAATACACACAAGCACTATTTTTTATCTGCGTCCTCTCTCTCTCGTCATTTTGCGATTCATACTTCCATTTACAAAACTTATGTACACATTCATAACAAGCAAGTAGCACCTCTCCCATAACTTCATTTATACTTGGTCATCTGAAGTTTTATGGGGTTTTGTAACGTTTAACTTCGACTTTTTTCTCTTCCAAATACCGTTTTCGCTACAACTTTTGTCGCATGTGACTTTTTTGCGAGCTTTTTGAAGAAACCTGTTAAAGCTTTTTCTCCGACTAATTAAAACCAGTAAACAAGGAGAAGATATAATAGTGTTATCATGAGCGCACTCTCAATTTCCTCTTGTACGTTTGAGCTTGAAGCCCGAGAGTCGCGATCATCGTCTCTTGTGCATTGGGTGCTACCGATTTTCAGCGAAGGCTAGCCTGAGGTTTAATCGGAATGTCATCGTTATTTTACTCGGTTTACGTTGATCTATTCAGTCCAACACATCGCATTTCAGAGCGGGCAGATGCTCTCAAACCCAATCATGCATCTACTCATCCATTTGGATCAACACAGGTAATCGTCGTCACAGCTTTCCGATAGAAATAGAAATCTTTGAAGCTTTTTTAAAAGCCGTGTCATTTTTGAGAGTTTTTTAGCGCCAGCAAAAGATCAGATCCGTCGAACCCCAAGTTTGCAAATCATAGTCCAAATTAGAAGACAAGAGTGATGTGTAGGTGCTGTGACTCAATAATTGTGTGCGACACCTTCTCAGGCTGCTTTCAGTTGAACCTCGAGCGTCCTTGTCTGTCCTATTTGAATCGGCTCATGCGGGGTGGCGCATTCTAAAGTTGCGTATTTTTTGAACTAAAGCAGGAAGCCTCTTGTCCCAACAATTTTTATCGGCTGCCTTTCATTGCATTTCTTTGTTCTTTTTGTTCATGTGTTCTTTTTGAGTTGGCCCATAAATGCGAACATGTTGGCCAAGTGCTGTCCAAGCGGATGGTCTAGTATTTGATTCGCCCAAGAAAGTATGAACAAAATTTGACCGCCGAGTGTTTTTGGGATGTGTACAGTGTCACAATGGCAGTGGACAACGCTGCGAGAAAGCCAGTTCATTGAGCCCGCGCGCTGAGGTGAGGGAACAAACTCGGAGACGAGAGAGAATAGTTGAGCGAGAATCCCAATACAGGGGTGTGCATGATGCGTGGGGAGTACGTTGGTCCAACTCGTTAGTCCCCGGAGTTTTCCTCGTGCATTTAGAGTCCAGGAACGCATCGTTTTGGTTAGGGACAACTACCCCATTCACGAGGTGCATTGCTTCTGTAGAAGTATTGCTGAATATGCCCCTTACGAATGACCTGATCGAATTTCAATCCCCATTTGCACTTAGTTCTCATGAAAAGGCAAATAGATGAGTAACTTGGATGCACCACCCTGTTTGGCTAAAACTAGCACATTTAGTGATGAGATGTTCTTGTTACAGGTAATAAACTCAAATACTGGTGAAGTGGGCGATGATGCGGCAGCAGGACGAGGTGGAGATATGCATCGACAAGACGAACAATCAGGAGAGGTGAAATGCTGTTGTTTCCGTCGACGCAGAAGAAAGCAGCCGACGTCAGGGCAGTTAGCACAAAAGTAGCATCGCCGTCATGTACTACGGTAGGAGCATGGAGACATCGTTGTTTCGTGCGTTGCGTTGCGTCACGATGATCTCTTGGGTCTTCTTCTGCTTTCTCTCCCTCTATATTTGTTATATTCGTATTTCTATTCTATTCTGTGACTATTGTCCATACAAGCTCACTTCGAACCTCGTCGTCGTCGCGGTTCCACACCCCAACACACTTTCTTCCTCTCATGTTTATGTGACTTGATTGTATGTTTTCGATTTATAATTATTAATTTTCATTGTTGCTCCGTGCGTGTCAGACCACCTGTTGTACATACGGAGACGTGCGTGTATTTGTGATTGCTCCTTTTAATATATTCTATCCCCTAAATTGTCGAATTTAGGTCTTCAGTACTTAACGATAACTTTCTCGACTCCCTCTCTCTCGACCGTAATCTTAGCACGTTTCTTGTTTTACTTCTTAATTTAATTATGTTACATTATTATCCATGTTGCCTGAAATATTCAAAGTTCTTTACTACACATTTTTTTCAAATTGGGTTACGAAAGATCGCGCTCTATACGAGTGTTTCTTCTGTTCCTTACACATACATGCAGATAGTCCACATCTCCCTCCAGTTTTTGTTAGTCGTCTTTGTGGCCACCGGAACAAGGCGCGTGCGGTCGCAGCGCGGTCATACGTGATTTATTCCAACTGCCAAATACATAATTTAGTGGGAAATGTGGACTGTACATATATTTTCTGACAAACACTCGATTAAATTAACTTTTATTACCATAGGTTGTGTTTTTATTCCAAAATCTGTACCCCCATTATTACCGCGCGTGTTCCTTCTTTCGCCTTATTCTGTCTCTAGCTTTGAGTTGACATTTTTCTTTTCTTGCGGAACTTTTCTCTGTCCCTCTCCCTCTATCGCTGTCTCGCTCGACTTCATTGTTTTACATACCCACATACATCAGATGTGCAAGCGCGCTCACTCTCACTGTCCAGCAGCAGCGGTTGGCGCATTGACCGTTTTAACTGCGAAGCTATCAAGAACCACATCCCTGTTGTACGTTTCCTTCTCGTTTTTAGTATGTTGTTCTGATTTTTCGCGATCTAGCTTCGGTTATAACATACATGCTAAGAATATCTACCCTTGCTCCTTTGAGCGCAAATGTGATTTCTGTTTTCCCTTATTTAAGTGGAATAATGCGTTTGTATATTGAGATTAGTTCATCGCATTTTTTGTTTTCTTTTTTTATACAGAGATGGGCAATAAAGTATTGAATGAATATGGTGTGTTGCTAAGAAACTGCTGGGTTGTGTGCTCGATGAAAGTACATTTCCGTAAAAGTCGAATAGATAGAGACACTGACGAGGGATTTAGATGGCGTTCCACACGCCGGTAAAGGCGTTGAATCCGGTCGACACTAAGCTACCTGATCATGTTGTCAAGGTAGGTTCCAGAGACTTTCGAACTTTCCGACTGGTTTTTCCTAATTTTTTTTTCTTCCGGTGTGTCACTTTTCCATCAGAAATAGAAACGATTTTGATGTTTTAAGACGACGATGTTGCTGCATTGACGCTACAGGTGTACGGCAACTAGGCGATTTACTATCTGAATGCATGTGCCGTGAGCGCGGCCTCCTTACAACCCCACTTTCGCGGCGCTGCTGCAACGTGAAGCCTCTGCGCAATTCAAAATTTGTGATCACCGACTATGCTCGCGGCGAGTTCTTAACTGTTTTGGTGCTGGCTTCACCTACATGGACCATAATTACGTGGCTTTTTCACATCCTCTTGTTGCCATCGTTCCATGTATGGCACTACTCCAATTGCTCCCTTCTGTTTCTTTTCAAACCGCATTCGACGAGGGACAATGGTTTTCGCTTTTAAGTCTTGATCCACTCTATTTCGACTTTCTTTCCTAGAAATTCAGCTATGCCCTGTTGTGACCCTAGCACGTTTCTTTTACACATTAATCTGCACACGTAAAATGAAGATGTATGTATATGCACAATACTGCAGAACTGCCTTGTGCACATTGTACCATATTCAAGCAGAATTGTGACGGTTCTTCCAAGCTCTTTGATGGTTTTCGTACCTGTTTAGTAAAAATAGTTTCTGCGCAACTAAATGCTGTGTAGAGTGTTATACGAAACGGGCAAGACTGCGAAATGTAGCGGTGCTCCGTATTTATTCATTTTCATTCGATTTCGTATCTTTGGCTACACCAAGAAATCACCGCACACGCATTATTGTTGTATTCATTTTCTTTGGCTACGTGCAGGTTTATCGGTTTCGGGTGTTTTGAATTCCTAGTCCAGCTCATGCGATAATTTCATTGAGTTCTGCGATGAAAGCGCTCTAGAACTGGTCGTGAAACGAGAGTTTTTGAGCTTTCGAGTATGATTAGGTTTTCTTGATACTTGGCAAATGACTCGATGTGGCGCACGGTTTTGTGTTCTCAAGCTGTGAACTTGAAGCATGTTTGCGAAAGTTCACAGCAACGTCAAACTGCTACAGGATGTTTTCCAGGAAGTCCAAGTGTGCTGGGGATAAGTGGATCTAGCGCAAAGTGGTTGACGATTAGGTTATGGGTGAAAATCTAGCTCGCAATTATAGTTTGACTGTTCGTCAGTTTGCAAAGCTCAGGAAAAACGCCTCATGGTAGGGTGGCTCCAAAGTGATCAAAGTGAGTTTGCATAGTTCATAGGATGGGGAGTATCCCGTCGTGATCAGAGATTAAAAGTACTTGTCGAAAAATTCTCTCGTGCATTATGCTTTCTCGCTCAAAAAGTAGCTTTAAGGATCAACACAGAGTTCAGGTGAATGTATTCTCTTGGTGATTAGAACAGAGCTGTTCACAGAAGTCGCAGATGTCCCGTTCTTCCGGCTGAAAAGTGCACAGTAAAGGCGCAGGGGCCATGCAAAGACCGCTTTCACCGCTTCCACATCATGCTGATGCCAGGCGCTCTCTTATACCTTGTCTTTCTTGCTTATACTCCCTTCCATGTTCTGTTTCCATTGCGGTTGCTCAAAAGTGAGCAAACTTTTAATTCAATCGACAATTTTTTCCCAACTCTAGCCTATTTTGCTACGATGCTCTCATATCTGTGTGCAGAACCAAACCAGTCCTGAGGGGGCCTTTTGATTTTGAAGTGGTACTGACTATCTTTTGTTAAATTCTTTAGCCCTTAGGGTCAAAGAGAATTAAAAATAATGAAACAAAAAGGTTTTTGAATCCTGAAAATTTATGAAAAGGTTAGTCTGAGTTTATTTATTTGATATTAATAGCGCATGGGTGCATAACAAATGAATAACTTGATGGCAGAAATATGCAAGGAAAAGAGCTTTTGGTCTATTTATATAGAATCCTGTTATCCACACTTTGTCCCCTCTTTTCGGTAATGTTGAAATGAACAGATATTTTTGTCTGCAACGGGTTAGTTTTCGTAATTGAATGTTGCCGTTTTCGCTGCCGCCAATTTCTCATGTTGATTTTCTTCCCGACAGGGGAACGATTTGAGTTTTTCGCCTTGTAGGATTCGTAGCTTTTCAAATTTATTTTACAAAGTTCTCATATCATCTCTCTTGAAGTTGTCAATGTGGTAGCATTTTAGGGCGCTGTGATTGTTGATGATAAAATCCATAAGTGGAATCCAAGTGTTACACTCGAAGCTAATGGGCCTATGTCAGCTTTCATAGTTATAGACAAGAAGGTATGTTTCCTGCATGCAAGCAAGCACCGTTCCTAAAAAATACCCATACTTTGCCTCCAGTGAAATATTAGAGCTAAAGGTATCGGTTTTTTCTTCAGTTTTTGTAGATATTGATTGTGGGGTTTCGCGAAGTACTTTTGTGATGTTCACATCCACAGTTGTAGGTCGTCTCTGCCGTTTTTCTTGAATAATTATCAATTCAAAGCTGAGTGCGGGTTGTGGAATAGGCTCTAAATGGAAATTGCAGTCAGGAGACGTCAATGAGGTCATAAGACGTGTTGTGGTCGACTTGAAATTACCTCCCAGTGAAGAGTATGGGCTCATTTTCGAGGAACCGAAAGCTTTTCTCACACCTTCTAATCTGAGTCGAGTGAGCCATGGATTTATGCTCACTGTGACCGCAGCACCTGTGAGTTTGTAAATGATTTTTAACCCTATTTTACATCAATCTACCGTTAAGTCGCTATTTCTCAGTTTTTCTCTACTTGCAAATTTCGGCATGATTTATGAAGCTGAGTAATGACCAATTATTTACTAAGCATAGAAGTAAAAGTCAGATAAGTAAGTGAGGAAGGGATTTGAAACGTGAGGCAACGGTACTGGTGTTTTCGAAATAAATCACCGGGGAACCGTGGCATTCCAATGACTTTTTAAAAAAAATAATAAAAAGGATAAATAAAGCATTTGCCGTTGATCAATCCCTTTTTGGGATGCGGCACGCATTCTACTTCCATTTGTACATTCGTAGTGGCGTTTGAATGCGATGTGGCCTATACAATGACTTGCGGGGGCCAGCCGATGTACAAGTCAGTGTTTTTATCCTCCCAGACAAGTCTGGTACCAATTAACCGACCCCGGAGGGATGGAAGGCTTGGTTGGCCCGGGCGACTCACGACCCAGGATTTGATCCCCGGACCGCTCGCGTGGTAAGCGTGCCACTTGCCACTACACCACTTCCGCCTAAAAAATGATAAGTTAAAGGATAAAGCAGTGAACGTTAATAACTTCCTTTTTGGAATGCGCCATCATTCCATTCCATTCTGAATCCGGCATCTGAATGCGGTTTTTCCTATACAATGGGTTGCGGGGGCCAGCCGATGTACAAGTCAGTGTTTTTATCCTCCCAGACAAGTCTGGTACCAATTAACCGACCCTCGGAGGGATGGAAGGCTTGGTTGGACCTGGAGGGCCCACGATCCAAGATGTGATCACCGAAAGGTGCCCGTGGTAAGGAGGACTATTTCTTCCCAGACCATTTTCACCCTGAAAGTTCGATGTTCAAGAATATTTTGGTTATAGAGAAAATATTATGATATTGCATTGGAAGAGGATGAGAATTTTGAGGGAAAGTAACTCACCGTGGTTTCAAGTGTGCTTATTAATTATGATCAGTTATTTTTTTATGAATTTACGCAATTTACACTTCAGAGTCACTACGTAGGGAGAATTCATGCTGCTCTTCTAAATCGGAATGAAAACTTTGATGGTATTGAATGCGTTCTGCGTTCACTGGAATCCTTTTCGTCGGTATGAAATTTCTCGTGCGATGATAGTTTCTCAAATCTAACTTAATTTTGTGCCGTGTTTATTCGGACGTCCGGTTTCTTTTGTCACACCTTAATTACTTTTAACCAATGCTCAAGCCGCTCGTTTTTATTCCATGTATTTTTTACTATTTTCTGCTTCTTAACTATTTCTTCTGTGATCGCTGCCAATGATGTACTAATCCATACTTTGAGAGGGAGAGGGAGCGAAAGGCAAAACCTGGAGTTTATTTTTCGTTCAGCTTGGCCCATTCTTCTCTTGCTTTCATGAGATGAAGATGTGCCTTTCTTTCCCACTGTGTCAAGGCCAGTATAGGGTGGGTCGAAATTATGGTAACCAAGGCATTACTACACTACGACATCACGAACAGCGAATATTATCCTAACGAAAGAAATAACTCTAAGAAAGTGTTTTCACTCCTAGAGCAAGCAAAACTAGCTTCGGATTGAAATCTATCACCTATTGTACACTCAAAGGCCTTCAGATGAAGAGAGAAGGCGTGCACAGTGGCGTGCAGGTAAGTCGCATAAGAATGAGTCCAAGTTTTGTGTTGTGCCCTCTTCAGTGAACCAGACTTTTTGGAATTTTAGCCTGAAGGCTTACCATGCAGAAAATGAGGTGAATTTGGGGGGGGGGGATATTTGTATGTAGTGACAGATGTTACAAGACCATGAACACGAAACATCTATTGCAGAATTTTGCCTTCGGACTAGGTGTCTTGCTTTAAGGAAGCGCCCGAAATATTGTACTTTAAAGGGTTGTTGCTCATGGGAGACTTGGATCTTAATTTTATCCATCTGATCTTTTATTATATTATACATGTTTTTTGGTTTGGAGATACAAAAGTCGCAGAGGAGAACAAGTTTCTGCATTTAAATTTGTCCTGGTGGTAGCTGCAACCTATCTCCTTCTTTTCCATCTATGTTGGCTCCTAAGTTATTGAACTGTTCAACCTTACCCATGAAAGCTTCCCTGTTACACTGAACTATCGGTAGATGCAGCGTGCTAGAGCCCCTTCTCGTGGTTGTTTCACTAATTTTGTGAACACTATGATATTTGGTTCTACTTGGAAGAACACATTGTCCTGTATCACATTATACTCCAAAAGGAAAAGGAAAATGAAGAGAGTCAGAAACGATGGATGCGACCGCACGCACTCGCGGTTACCACGGTTTTGGCCCACCCTGTATACCACTTCAAGGTGAACCAAAAATAGATAATCAAGTCTCTCGTCTTGAACCATTCACTACAGGTCCCATAAGCAGGTTAGCGGCAGAGGTTAGGTTCAGTTTCGATCTAGCCGAAGAGAACGCACGGCAAATTACCACCCAGTTTCTCATAGGTATGGGTTCATACCAGATCGACAGCATTCATAATCTCACTCGGTGCGAGATCTTCCTCTAGTTTGATTTTGAATGGATGACATTATCCGAAATCCTCTCCTCTGCATCTCCATTTTGTCAGAAATCTCTATAAGATATACTTCGATTGTTTAATTGGTTAATCAAAAATCAATGTTTGCGAGAGCTTTGGCCTTGCGGTTTCAATGCCGATTCGCGGCTAATCGGTATATCACGTCATGTCTATACGTGTGACTGGTTATGACTATGTACATACCATAAACCAACTGTCCTATGCATGGTAAACGTTATCTCGTAGCGTATCACCGGATGCAGAATGCGAGATTCGATTCCTCCACGCTGAGGCGTAAAGTTCCCCTCCTATAACCTAGCCTCATTCTTGTTTTATTAAATGCTAAGACGCTCATTGAGACCTTTTGGTTGTACTCTCCTTTTGGATCGCCTGCTTCGTCTCGTTATTCTACAGGTTATCCAGTATTCTCTTCTGATGATCTTTAGGCTGATATATATTGAAAGGTGAGTGACTAATCGACTGGGCTCTCATTTTGACCCTTTTTAAAATAGTCTTTGCAGCAGTCAATCGTGTCTCAGCCTTTGTCTGAGTTCTCTTCGATCTATTCTTCAATTGGGGGTTGACGATGTGGGGTGGAGCAGAGCTTCACCGTTTCTAGTCAGCAAGCTTGCAACTCTGGTCACTGTAAGTTGATCGCTTCACTAATTCCTTTTGTGTTGGTCGGCCTCCGAGACCAAGGAGTTACCTTTAGGTAGAGCAAAACGAGAGGATTCGAATGTCGTCTTCATTGCTTTAGGCATGATTGAACAACTTCTCAACAGCGACAGGTGCGATTCATTCTCTTGCACAAAATTGTAAAGATTTTCTGGTGTTGTTCAGGCGTTGCACATGCTTAAATTTCTTTATAATCGGTCTTTCAGCGAACGATTCAAGATCTTGTTTTGTCTGAATTGCCTGCCCAATCATTGATTCGTCATTTGGAGAAATCTGACGAAAGAGTTGCCCTGGCGGCCCTGTCACTTATGAACGCTTTTTATTTATTTATTTATTTATTTATTTATTTATGGACATGTGAAACTCACATGTAAAGCAACATAACTAAATTCAGTAAGAAAAGACATCAACCAGGTGATACAAAACCGCACCAATTCAAATGATCTCATCAGTATTTTTCTTGAAAGTTACATACTTCAAAAAGAACACCAAATTGAGTTTAAAACACGACTTGAAAAAAGAACGCACCCTAGCTGCCAAAAGAAACTTCGAACCTTTACCTGGATCTATCTAGCATGGGACTTGTCAATCTAATGCGATGCACCCTCTTCTCCTGCATCGCAATACGAAACCACACACACAGAGCACAACACCGGTCAGATGCGTCGCCATTAACAAGACTTCTTAGAAATTTGAAGTCTGAGTCAAAGTCATACCTTGATCTTCCCCATTCCAACGACTTCAAGCCATATTTATCATTCCTAATTGACCGCTTGGTATGGTCAAATAATTTAAACCCGTACATCTAATCATAAGTTTTCGTGTGAAATTGTTCTGAACACTTTCAAGAGCTTGTATATCCTTTTCAAATGCGGATTAAATACCGTAGTACCACAGCTCCACAATAACTTTTACGTCATTTTAATCGTGCAGCACGTCATGGTCCTTCGTAGGTAGGTTTAAATGATTAAAATTTTGACTTACCACATTGATTTGTATGCGTGAAACTCATTCGGGTGGGACGGGGGGGGCTCCATTCTGCCCTGCTCCAAGCTCCTCACATAAGATAGAGCTCGACTGACAGCAATCGACTCATTTAAAGTAATTCTGTATAAATATTGGTGTCATGGTGAAAACCTGAACGTTCACATCCGCCACGCCATGACCCGCAGCCCCGGATTCCTGGACCACGAAATCGACACTCCGCAACGAAGTGGCTAATGGGTCAAACGGAGCTCCAGTGGACACCTGTGCAGAAAAGTGGATGGGATGTGGGCAGGTAGTGTGGAATGTAGGACATCCACCCGGTCCTTATCAAAAGTACGCTCGAAATGAGTCGTTCACTTATTATCTTATCCGTAGTGTTCGATAGCCCAAAGAACTGCTCTCTAGTACTACGGATAAGATAGCAATGGAGTGCCCCCCCTCTGATCGAACTGGAGTTTCCAGTGATTCTGTAATGCTTACTGAAGTTTAACTTGTAGTCATAGTGGAAACCCAAATCGCGAACTTCAGATACATGTTTCAGGACAACGTTGTCCACTGTGTAAGCTGGTTCATGTATGTGTGCACCTATGCGCATGACCTGTGTTTTTTCAATGGATAGAAGTAAGGCCATTTTCTCTGACCCAACACGCAGTCCTATCAATTGCCATTTGCAGAAGTGCGTCATTATTCTTATCTTCTTATATTTCTTTATAATCGGTCTTTCAGCGAAACGATTCAAGATCTTGTTTTGTCTGAAGTGCCTGCCCAATCATTGATTCGTCATTTGGAGAAATCTGACGAAAGAGTTGCCCTGGCGGCCCTGTCACTTATGAACGCTTTGCACGAGAAGAGCGATGCGCCAAGTCGGGAGCAGATTGTGAAGGTGGGCCTTTTGACTTATGCTTCAGATTTGTTTTATGATCAGTATTAGAGTGCTTAGTAGTTTTACTTGCGCAAAAGATTTTTCGCAAATGTGCACTCAAAATGAAGTCACTGGAAGCTTTCAGCAAGTGGAGATGACTTCGTCGTTCACTTTCCTTCGTGCTTAATAGAGAATAATTTGACCTGAGGTCGTTTGGTGAATGAGAGTTAGACTCATAAATCATAGCCCGTTTGTCGCTGCTAAGCATGATTTGGTTTTGATCTTCGAAAGGCCACGAATTGGCCTAGTGGAGGTAGCGCATGGCTAAATGTGCTGCACTGCATCGGTCGTTCTATAAGTCTTATCTCACTCACGGTCAGGCCATCCAATATCTCTATTTCTTCCGAGCAGTTAGGTTTCTATCTGACTTCCTGACAGAAAAACAAAGGGAGCAAGTGTACCCATAAGGAGGGGTTAGTTATGTGGACTGAGCTTAAGACAAGAGGCTGAAC
>MU869443.1:963-21752 GCA_036418205.1 Ostertagia ostertagi | reverse complement strand
TCCCATTTCATTCCTGAAAATAGCGTTTTGCTTATGCTAGGGAGCACTATTGATGAACTCCTGTGAAATATCTGCACATACCATCGCCAGTGTAGGCAATTATTTTCCTAATCAATAAGTACCGGAAATACGAAATTTGCGCAGAAAAGTTGTATTTTATGAATAGTTGGACTGTTGCCATGAACCACTGCATTGACTCGGAGCTGGATTATCTGTGATAAAACACAGAACTGGGGTGTTCTGGCGATGATGAACTAAACGGTCCAGCAGCTCTTTCTTCTTGATCAGAATCTTCGCATGGAACACGAAGTGCACCTTGTTACGACTACCCTATACTAGGGCATTGCTCCAATTACCTACCCATAACTTTTGAAAACTTACGACTTTCAAAAAAATCGGTCTAAAATTGCCAGCACCAATAATACCGTGCACAGTTGGATCACGTGAAGACGTTCATTGTTTTTAAAGGGCATGTTTCTCGCGAAATCCTCAGATGGGTTTTGTTAAAGGCACAATTAACCATGAAACGTTAGCTCATTGGAAATTGGTCAGTGGAGCAGGGTGAACAAGAAACCATTTGAAACGGCTCGAAAACCGAGGAATGGGACCCCCGCATTGATGCGGCTCTCATCGCTCTGCCCACTTTAACACTAGTTTTCTCTGCTATCTAATCACCCACCTGCGGCGAGTGATTAGACAGTCGGTGGGCGTACCTCGCCACCGTGCCAGGAGTGAGCCATGCTAGATCCCTAGATTCCATGCTAGATTAGGTCAAATCTTTTGCGCCAATTGCGCGTGTGTCAGCACCCTCAGGAGGTACGCCTGTCTCTCAACTATGCATTTTTCTCTTCTTTGACCTTAAATCTTATCGCGTCTTCCTCTTTGATGTAATGCACGTTGATTTCCTTCTTGTGCTATCGCTTCAGAGAGTTATTAACCTTTGTCCCATACGGAGGTGTTTCAACGGCTTGAGCCGACCTCAAAATGAACCGAAACGAACTAACCTCAGGCAGTAGTTATGAAACAACGGGAAGTCTTGCTTTCTTTCAAATTCACGCGCCTATTGAAGTTCTCCAAGTGCACAAGGACAGGACTAGTATGCATTTGGAGCGGAGGAAATCCTATTGTCCCTCGCTGCGGCAACGTTTTCAAAATATCTGTCAATACCAGCCTATTACTGCTACAGCGGGAGTTACCTAACATGTGTAAGTAAACACCAACAGTGGGCAATGTGTTTTCGGCGGCGACATATAACGAATTTTTTGCTCCTTTTCTGACGTATTCCGCTAAAGGGATGTGCTCCGCTTTCCTCATTTTGTTTCCTTTTCATTGGTGAGTCTTTGATGATGAAGTCTTAGCTCTGATTTTCAGGCTCGCTCATTTATTGATAAGATTGATTAAAAACCGCCTCCCATGCTTTCACTTTGATGACTTTCATTTTGATGAATGTAGTTCTTTTATACTTTCTTTCTTTTGTCACGCGCGTCAGACCACTCTCTTTTCTTATTCTGTACGTATTCGGTGTTTCTCATTGACGAGGACGCGTCTTTCGAGTGTCATGCTCTCATTGTTCTAATCATATATATTTCAGACTTTGTTCCAATCATTCCACCTCCGCAGACAGAAGGAAGAGAAAGGTGACACCCCAAACAGCTGAGGTGGGTGTTAGTTTCCTGGATAAGCAACTGCCTCGAACTTTGTTAAAAATCCGACGTAGCACGAGGTTTACTTGAAAGCACTGAGGGGATATTAACAAATTAGAGGGACCCGTGGACTCGTCGAAAGAGCATCGGAAACAAACTTCAAGAAGTCTGAAAGACTGAGGAGAAACAAAGCAGGTGGCAGGTAGACGGATTGCAATTGAAACATTTGCATCTAGAACATCTAGACGATCTCAGGTCATCTGTCAACCGTTAGCCTAGACCAGCCAGAGTTTCGTAGTGTTGTCTGGGGGCTATCACAAATGCACACTATTACAGCATCTCTGCTTTCTTCATTGGCACCATTGCATTATTACAACCCCACTGGGGGCCGAGATGGGTCAAAAAATAATTTTCTCTGAAACTTTCGCTATGGGAGTTATCGAGATCACGAATATGACATCCTTTCTTGGCGCTAGCGCCAAATTGGCGCCACTACTGATTATCACCAAATTCGCTGTAAACTTCTGAATAGTGGTTATTTGGGGCCTTGATCACGAATATGACACTGGTTTTTAACATTCGTGTTGTTTAACGCATATTTTCTGATTTTCTCACCTATGGCGGCTAGGACTAAGCTTAGGGGAGGAGCGAAACTCCGGAGTGGGTGAACCACGCACTGTGTGGCAAAGTTGGAGTGCGTTACACCACAGGGGAGTGCCCTACTCACTTTGGAGCCCTCCTATTCAAAGGCTTAGTCCTGGGGTGGGTAAACAATGGTACGAGCCAAATTTTCGCACCCTATGTGCGAAGTGACCTCATTAAGGCTGATGACATAAGGGTCACAACACCACCCACACCTCTCTGTTAATCATGTAAAGCGCAATTAATTGAGGAAACAAATCGTTAATAATAATAGTTGAAAAAGCAAGACCCGACGCCCGCGAGGGGACACATCCCCTCAGTCGTATGCACAAGCCCCACGGGTCTTAGGGGATATATTCCCTCGGGGTCGGACCTCGGGATTTCGGTAATGAATCCCCATACGGAGCAAATCCTGTGCTCGCATCCAGTCCAAAAGTAGTTCCACCCGCACCGGAAGCTCCGTGATCCCCATGGGGGCACGCGCTAAAGACATATCGAAAGGATGTCGAAAATTTCTAAACGGATCTCAATAACAGCAACGCTAGAATCACAAAAGAGAATCCGACAATAATATAAGAACTTGTCCGCATAATTCTCAAAAGCAATAAGAATGCCAAAGGCTGGCTATAAGAGGCTTTCAAAATAAGTTCGGTGCGCTTTTATCTCCGCGAAAAATGAACTTCTGCGCATCAGTAGCGTATCTAAAATTTGATTACAAAGAAGCTTCATTTTAATCCACAACTGCATCAATAGCCTTATACCATTTATCGAGAATTCCAACGTTTAAAGAACCACAAATTACAGTGTTGGCTCTTCGCGAAAGAATTCGCATTTCATTCTCGAATTCGGTCAGAACTGGTAGGAGCTCTCGAGAGACATACGCCCATCTATACCGCAAAATTGCGATTGAATCTTGGCTGATATGAGGAAGGCCACGGGAAGTTTTCTTCTACAGAAGCCGTTTTCTGTTTCGAAGCCGATTAATCGCCAAAATCAAGAGGCTGCCGAAAATAATAAAGTCGCGCCTCAGGAGAAATGTATCCTACATGGAGCGTCAGCAAAAGAAGAAGAAGCGCATCTTAACGGGGGCAGGATTTGCTCCCTATGGGAATTTCATCACCACGGATCCCGAGTCAGACTCCGAAGCCGCGACAGAAGTCGAGACTGACCCAAAGCCGTCGGGATTGAGCCCCCTAATCCGAAGCAGGGCATTCATCCCCTCCGTTTTCTCCCCAAAGTCGTATGCAACAAGCCCCGAGGGGATATATCACATCAGTGCTGCACGCTTGCGTTGCGTACGACGTTCAGCGCGGATATAGTATCTTTCTAAGAACTATGGGCTTGTGCATACGCGCCAGGCGTGCTCTTTATTGCCAGGGGTCTGTGAAGTTGATACAGTGGGTCCGAAAAAGCATTAGAGGAGGCACATGAGGGCCATAGATAGAGTGGTAGTTTTCAGTTGTCTTATACCTTGTTCAATCTTTCGGTTGTAACTATTTAGTGGTAGTTGATTGGTGATAACGGGTCATTTCGATTGTTTTTTTGTATTTTAGATTAACAGTACTTCCTCTTTATTCATGTTGTAATTTGTTGTGTGGTTTTCCAATTTGACTGCTATTTCTAAGTGTCTAGAACACATGTTTGGATGGTATTGTGACCCCTAGGCCCTCTCACTTATGAGGTCACTTCGCAGTTATCCGCGGAGTATTCTTAATTAGGTGTGAATCGTACTTTTCTACTGACCCCTTAGTCCTGATAGCGATCTATAGTGCGAGGGCGCAGACGAGCAAAAAATAGGCGCCGAGTAGCGCTAACAACGAAAACGAATGTCATATTCGTAATCAGGACCCCAAATAACCCCTATACAGAAGTTTACAGCGAATTTAGTGGGAATCAGTCGTGGCGCCACCTGGCGCCAAATGGCGCCAAATTGGCGCCAGCGTCAAAGGTGAATATCATATCCGTGATCAGGGCCCTCGATAATCACCATAGCCGAAATTTCAGCGAAAATTATTTTTCGACCCAAGTCACCCCTACTGGGGTTGTAATAGTGCAACAGTGCCCAGAAGTCTTGTAACCTTGCTTGAGCGATGAGTATACCAGGAAGCTGTGAGAGCAAGCGCATTTTTCTGGAATAGAACGAGAAATGAAAAAAACATCCCTGTGCCACAAGCCCGTTCGAAGCTTGCTTATTCATGCTATCACGAGTAGAATTTTGTTTTCGATCCTGAAAAGTGATTAGTCAAAACAAAATGTGTCAGGAACACTAAAGGATTAAGTGTACGGCTTCAGGTTTCCACTTGTTACACAGTCATCCGTGCTAAATTACAGAAGTAAATAAACATCTTGTTGAGCAAAACTTCGAAGCGTTCGGAGAATGCAGAAGATGCTTTAACTTTTAGACGTGATTTTTTTTCCGTAGAGAAATTTTTCTTGTAGGTATTGTTTATTGATGATGAGCATATAGGTATCATTATAGCGGAATTTGGAAGCTATTCGATCACAAACTAAGAAACTAGGAAGATTCGAAAATTGGCTCACCTTCTTACTTTTTGAGCGTATGTCGAAACAGTACCAAATTTCAGTCTTGCACAACATTGTAATGCATAATTTTGGTAAAACAATGGATCTACTTCAAGCATTTTAGGAGGAAGTGACACTTACTTGGCAGGTTGCGGGACCAGCGTCGATTCATTGCTGCACTTGTGCACAAGTAATCGTAATACTAACAGCAACACACATTGAAATGGCAGGTTTAGTGCATAAGTAGGAAGGGGAAGGTTGGCTGAAGCTAATTCTAACAGGATTAGAGAAATCATACTGTTGCAGCGGCAATGCAAACATTTGAATTTGATGGTGGCGATTGCCACCGCCAGGGCCGAAGGGGTTAGAGTGCCTGTTTGCAGGTTTTTCAATGCTTGTCAGGACCAGTTGATGTTCTTGTCCGATCTCGGTGCTAACCTAAGTGAGGTGGGAGGTTGGGAAGGGTGGAGGGGAAGGGGACCCGCGTCACCGCGGCATCTGTCGAGCGCGATGGCACCAAGGTTAAGGTAAGCCTGAGTCTAGGATCAGGGCTTAAAAGTGTCAAATCTTGGATATTGCGAAATTACAAATCAAACTGCTTACAGTCCACCCAGTACAAGTTCCAAGGCTTGGTGCAACCATGCTTGAGGGCAGGCTGACTATCGGTCGAGGATTACTAGATGACATGTCGAGGATTTTTGCCTGATTAGTTACGCTCTCCAGTACCGACATTCACGCTCGCCATGGCCTTCTGTGCTTTCCGCGTGTACGCTCACTCTCTTCACTACTCTCGCATCGTACAAAGCCGTGGTCGAAGAATTCGTCGACCGTTATTCACCCTGCTTGAGGGACCACATCACCCAGTGTTGCCCTCCCCCCCTAACTCACTTAGCACTCTAATTTGCCCTTCTGATTCTCAAAATAACATCAGGCCAGAAATAATAAGTTTGAATTTTGGCTAACTGTGTACTGATCCATGACTTCAAACCACCGGAACGGTAGCGAACGGCCGTAGCAACATAAAATAAACACATCGCCCTCCATTTTCTTCAAGCATGTTTGGCAGCAAGTTTTAAGCTTCCCTTTAGCTATTTGACTATCATTTGTGAATCTTAGCACTTTTTGCTCAATTTCTTTTGTTCTTGAGATTTTCCATCCAAAGTCAAGATGCGACCTACTACAGCGACTGAAATTCAAGCTGTTCAGATTCACAGTGAGGTCTTTTACCACAAATCGGGCTCCGTGGAGATCGAAGGACCTTTGGCGAAGTTTGATTCGAGATTGGTACTGTAACTTGCATGCACTTCCCCTGTCCTGCGGTTTCTGTCAAGGTAACACATCGCAAACAGGCTAAATCGCACCCAGCCCAACCAAGCAATCAATTCCTTCGGGGTCGTATGATTGGCACCACAATAAAACGCTTCACTTTTACAAAGCACGGCCTCCGCAAATTATATATGCATATGTAGGCCGTATGGCATCAAACTGGCCCATAAAGTAGAGGACGAGGCGCATTCCAAAAAGAAATGGTCAGCGCAAGAGCTCTCTTGCCCTTCATCCAAAGCACTCATTTGGAAGCGGATTATCGCGCCCATACACGAAATAAGGTATGTAAAGGGGCTCGTGAAATTAAGCGTTGTTTTCGCAGCACGTCACACCCCAACATAGTGCGGAAAAAGTGAACACTAAAAGTTCCCCCGTCTTCATGCTCCTCAAGAAATTGAACCCATCTAGGAACACTCCCGTTGTTTTTTGCCCATTACCTGTTTGTCCGTTTTATAAGACATTTTCTATGCTTAGAAAAGGTTGACGACGATTCCGTAATTTTGAAAAATGTAAAATAGATTAAATATAAGCTATATAATAATATAAATAATATAATACTTCCGCGTATGCGTAGACGTCTAAATGTTGTCACATTTTTTCACTGCTCCTCACGACTGCTTCCTGCCTGATTGCCTTTTGTAGCAGGATCATTTATATGACACCCTTGACAAATGGTATCCTTTAGTGGAAAGACGGATAAAGCATCGATAACTGGCTAGAGCACGGCTAATGATTCTCTAGCGCCTTCTTTTTGAGTTCTAAGCATCACCTTGCAGTTGCGAACCGATCCGATTTTTTAATGAATGGAATCCTTGCACTCAGCCATTCGAGCAGTGTGCTTCTGTGTGAGGCAATGATTGAGGAGTAAACGATTATTGTCGAAAGCCTTTTTTTTGCTACAGTACACACGCACAACAGTAACTCCTAACCAGGGAAGGTCACTAGGCCGGTCCGACCATTTGTAATGGCCTCTATAATCGCACACGCCGGACGCTGAGCTCAAAACTGCCTTCACGATCCGCTATACGACTTTTTGAGCGGAGTTATAAAGCAAGGGAGCGCAGCAGTAGTGCCCTGTCTCGCAGGCAAAAGGTTGTGAGAACTGCTCGCAAACTCTTCATACAGGCAATTAATGGCAAGTGTTGACAGATTAACGCTTTTCTGAAACATTGACATTGAAAAACATAAAAGCAGGCTCCTCGAAAATCTATTCCCACCACCTCTTGCCTGCGAGGCCGGGGCATTACCGCTGCCGTGAAGGCAGTTTTAGATCAGCGTCTTGAGGCGAGTGCAACGGTATACAGCTCACTGCTAATGGCCGGACCCGACATCAAGACCTTCCCTGGTAAGAAGTTCTTCAGGGATGTTCTCTTCTCATTCAAGTTTTTTATTCGGAAATGGAACAAATGTCCAAAGATTGGATGACGAGAGTTAGAACCCCTTGAGGTAATTGGAAGTGAAAGGGAGGTTGAGTAGGATGTTGTTCGGACAGATGAAAGTGCAAGTGACTTCCGAGCTCCGCCTCCATTTGAAGCCCGCTAGCTGAAGCCTCGGATTTCTGCGGATTCAATTCATCTTTGCCTGGGTTCCCTACCTCACAGTTTCCTATCACATGACATGACCATGAAGCACTTGAAGCGCTTGAGTTTTCGGAAGTTCAACATGTACTTTTTCTCCATTTATAATAAAAAGGTGAAAACATTTGTTCAGCACTTGTCGCATATCCTCAGTTGATGAATAAAATTATTCCTTAATCCTTCCCACTAAGGTGCAGCAGAAGCATCTTCTGTCTCATTTCCTTGAAAATGACGATCCATGCAAGTTTTGGTGCTCTACCACCCACCTCGCTCCCTTGGACCGCTTCAGTTTGATGCTTTCGTCTACGTTCTCTCAAATAAACAGCGGCTAATGACCACTACATATGCTTTCTCTCAAGCTTAAGCTTTTGACGAACTGTAGCTGGCGCACCTACTGCGGAGTCTCTTCCTTCGGAACTTGACATTGGGGTTATTACCCTCCCTTTTAAGATTTGGAGCCCATCCAGGCGCGTTCTCCCATCGTCCAGGCTCTAGCTGCAGAGAATATGAAAGACCGTATAAGTACTGGGTTGGAGTATAATATTTATTTATAAAAAAATTTATTTATTTATTTATTTATTTATTTATTATTTATGGATGCACGCGTAGGTGCGTCAATTCAACAGCTTATACAGAAAAAAGTTATCGTGGCGTTTTTTTTCGAGCCTATAAATTCAATCAGTACAAGGATCATTCAAAAAATAGCTCGAATTATTAGCAAGCACTCTTCTCGCTCTACAAAACCCTAAATGTCAATTTTTCAAAATTGTAACTATTCGCAGGTATAGCTTAGAGATTTAGAGCTTACCATTAGAAGTTGAAAAATTAACATGGTGAAAAACGGTGTTTCGACAGCTGCATTTCTTTTGAATAAAGAAGAAAAACGCCAAATTGGAAGTTCTTTTGGATCCGTTGCTCTGATCGAACATTGCTTCAACCGATACTATCTTTTTCGCTCAAATTTGAAACCACATTCATTTCGTACAAATTGAAAATAATAAGGACTCCCGAAATGAGCTTAATATTTTTTTCAAGTCTTATGTCCAGGGACCTCCTGCAAAATGCAATCAGAGTTGTAAATAATGGCGAGATGATCATTATTAATTAGTTTTCTGATTTTGTTCTTTGTTTCAAAAGTTTGTGTGCGATATTGCGCTCCAACCCAGTAGTTAGTACATAACGACTTTGATCTGACGCATTAACGGACAGATTGTGCTTGCAACATTTGCTCGATTCATTTCCTATAACAGCAAATCAAGGCAACCTCACTGAAGAGAGTGGGAAGGGAAGGGGGGGGTTGGCGCTCCATGGTGAAATGGTTGATCGAGAAGTAGCGTGTCGGTGAGTTGATCTGTCATTTGTGGAATATCGTTTTTTTTTCTGAAGTGAGGGACTGCACACTGACATCTAGCTAAACAGTAGCTTCAAATCTCAGCTCCCGTGCATTACACCGGCCTTATCGTCATGGTAGGGGGAGGGGGCAAACGACTTTTTTTACTTTAACATCACCTTGAGCGTCTGACCTCTCCTCCTGACCTCCTTCCTCTATCTGGGAGTGTGTATTTGTGGTAATGTTATAACCTTCTCAATACCGAAGTTGAAGAAACGTATGACCGTTTGAAGGAAGAAAACTTTCAGGAGATGGCCTTAAAAAGCCAGTGAGGGGAAAAGGAGCGACGGTACTATTTTCCCCTTCAGAGAGCCGGTCTTATTGTTTCTGATTATGGAAATTCGAAATTTTTATGATTTCTGGTGATGGAAAACTACTTACCTTAGCTCAATTCTTTTTTCCTGCTCCTCTGGCTGTCTCTGGAAATGGTCACGATTTTTTCCAGTCACCAAATCGTCTTGCCACTACAATTCTGAATAGAACTATGAAGCGCGTGGCGTCTCCCCAAAAAAGGGTGATCAATGCTGCAGTTTGCCCTGCTAAGTCAGCTGCTTCGCCCTCTTAAGTCGTTGACCAACAACATCGTTAGGCTCATCAGAATCACTGCTACCTGTCATCCAGGCATCCGAGTGAGAGCATTTTGGTTAGTATCTCCGTAGTAAATACTGCGCATGCACGATATCTGAACTATTCATCTCCTTCCGTTGCACGAAGACTGATTGTTCTGCATCAGGTTTGAGCTGGATTTTCAGAATGAGTTATAATCTGTATCTTTTCCCGCTTTTGCTGATCTTATTATTACTTTCGCAGGGCTGCAAGAAATTTGCGGCACTGCGAGGGGTAAGCGCATACGAAAACGCGTCAGATTTTCCTTGATATAAAGTGGGACTATGATTAGACGAGAAGAGAGACTCCAGGACGCTTGGCTTGAATTTTCGTTTCGCCGCGAGTTCTTGTCCTTCCAACTTATCTTTTAACCTCAAAGCTTGGGATGTTCCCGTATCCTGCGAATTCGTAGTTCCCCCCGTATTCCCAGTTTTTTTGCGCTCTGTTTGTTCACGTATACGTTTCGCCTGCGGAAACCCAATCCATGAGGGAGTGGCACATTTTTTGGCATGGTTTTTATGTTCACTATGCAGTAGTGCGACTTCGTTCTGTCTTCTCCTAATATGGAGAGTATTCGAGGAGCGAACACGGATAAGAGTGTTTGAGGGCCTATTTTGTTGAGCTTACTTGGTGAAGAGGGCGGAACGTGGTGCAGTGGCAAGTGGCATGCTTCCACGCCAGGCAGGTCCCGGGGATCAATTTGGGATCAATTAGGTGTGGTCGCCCGCGCCAGAACGCAGACTTTTCCCTCCCTCGGGGTCGGGTTTAATGGGTACCAGGCTTGTCTGGGAGGTTAAAAACACTGACTTGTACATCGCTTGGCCCGCGTCATTGAATGGGCCACAGCATCAGAGCACTACGAATGTATTAAATGGAGAGAAGAATTGCGTGGCAGCGCGTACCAAAGGGATGATGCAAACGGCATAATGCTTATCTTTTATTGTTGAAAGAATGGATATTTTTTGTACTGAACGAGTTGAGTTTGTGTTTTTTTGTGGTGGCCGGTCCGCGGTCGAATGGTTGCAGTCGCAATTCTAGGTTGTCCTCACAAATTGTTGCGTAATTTTTCTGGATCTCCTGGCCACAAGTCGCTCAGAAATTCTAAATACGTTCATGTAGCGGTGGAGAGGGCATAACTTGCAGTCAGCTTATAACGGATCATGCCTCCTTAGCGTGCTCTTTTCAACTTCAAAGTGCAAAAAGAAGAGAGCCGTGTTTTCACGCTCTGACTCAAGAGCATCCCAACTGAGCCAAAAACCGGATGAAGCCGGAAGTAAGGTTTGGCAGCACTTCTTTGGTCACTGCCAACCATAAGGTATCAAAATGGATTTGGAACTTCTGTGCTCAGAGAGACTACGTGCCCGTGAGAAGAATCTATTCAAGAAGGAGGTTATCGTGTCGGATTTGAGAGCTGCCTCTCTCGTGGAGCCAATCGAGATAACCTACATTGCCACTACACCAGGGTGAAATATGCTGTGAGGATTCCTAACAGCACAGTCGAGGATTGTCTCCCGATCAGGCATCTCTCGGCGAATTCACATTTGCCCTCCGTGCGTCTGTGGCCTCGCGCGCGGCATGTCCTCTCGGCACTAACTCTTCGCATGGTAGAGAGCTATGGTCGTGGAATTTCCTCGACCGTTATTCACCCTGCCTCACTCTGTTCTTCAGTACATAGTTTCAAAGGGTTCATCGGCCCCTTTTTTTTCCCCTTCGAAGAAAGGTTGAGATTCGCCATGAATTGAAACGCAACATGACAAAACGCGACCGAATCGTGTATAATTCGTGTCCTACTCCATCTACGCGTGTTGACAAGTCATTACTGAAGTCGAGAAGCTTCATGACAACGACATCCGGATCCAGGGGCTGTTTGAGCAGAAGCGATGAAAACGGATAGTTCGCAAGGTGTGTTCTGCCCTTTCTGGACGCGTTCTCGATTTAAGCACGAGAGGCATCTGCCCTCTACAGCACTGAGTCACCAGGTCAAGTGTTGATCAAGGGCCGCAACTCAGCCAAACTCCATGACTGTCCTCAAAACTGAAAAAGTATGTCCGTTACGGCACCCGAAACGACGCGTTTCTAGAAAGACGATTAGGGATAGGTCTAGATATCGAGGCTTAGCCCGAAAAGCGCTGCATACAGACTGCAGCGTAATCAACCTCTTCCGAAGGAGAGTCTGCTTTGGCTCATATTTCAGCAAAATCTTCTACAAAAGAACGATTCCGTAGGTAACTCGAATCGACGACTTCGTTTTTCGGCTCGTACTGCCAGCTTCTGGGAATTGATCGGCTCCTCTGGTTGATCGTTGCCGAGAGTCACTGATAGTTATAATGCATATATGGATGATGATAATGCTTGTACGTGAAAAAAGAGTAGGACGTTTCAGCAATACGCTGCGACACTAATCAAGGTATCACATATTGCTTTAGGGCAGAAAAATTAGCTGAGCGAGTCCGTGATCATTTACGTTCGACCAGGACAAGCCCCGTCTTGAACTTTGGCAGTTCGCGTGGGACTGGCGCATATTGTAGCAGTGTCCCACATCGCCCTGTCATCTTTTCGCCAACGTTCCCGAATTATTCAGAAATTTCTTCCGAATTATTTTATGTATCTCAATAATTATATTAGGTTGGCAGAAAGTTCTGCGAACACTCTTTCTAAAATTTTCTGTATTTTGAAAATCATAAGGGTAACATTATATGGACGAACAAGTGGTGGAACATTCTGCGTGGCTTTAATCCACGAGGTTGATCTAGTGCTGCAGTAAATAGTTAACAAGAAAATTCAAAACCCCCAACCAACTCGGTTAATGCCAGCACTCGCGAGGCACTGCATAGTAAATGTCTCCATATTGTGGATTCGTGTCAAAGACGCAACACTATCTGCAATCGCTTCAATAGGCATGTCGTGCACCGCTACAGCGTGCTTGAGCTTTTATCAGCGCTTTCGATTTTTGATATTTTCATAACGACCGCAGCGTACCTTCAAGCTCCATTACAGTGGGCTCTTATGGAAGCTCCACTACAAATTCTGGTTATGGCACCATTGTGTAGGTAGAGGTTCTGCTGCGCAAATCCAGAAGTTGTCGAGGCAGCTCGACAGAGCCTCGTTAACCGGATAAATATTTATTTATTCATGAGATTGCGAATCACAAGACCGTGATCCGAATGGGCCCCGGTAAAAATTCTGGACCTGTGGCAGACTACTTGCCTCTCAAAGCGTATTCCCCTGGTCGAGCTATGAATAACTGTCACCCATCCTGGACTTTAATCAGCATCTTGATGACGAAATAATTAGACGATCAACTCAAATTGAAGGTGAGGTGGCCTCCTTCTAGACCGATACTTTGCTGGGCTTTGCAAGGGAGATCATAAATTTTTTGGGGCGTTGAACGACAAGTTTAGGAACCTCACGGTAGTACAAGACAGGTCAGAATTGTAAATAAAAAAGATAAAAATTAAAAAACAAAAATTCGAAAGAGTGTCGCCAGAACTTTTCTGCGCCACTAATACTTTGGCGTAACTACGGAAGGCATTGTTCACAGAGTGTCTGAGATGCTCTGGTCAAGTTTCTGAAGCTTATAAAAATTTTTTTCTGTTTACTGTTGATTTTCTTTTCTGTTTTTCACATTCATGTGAATACGAAGAGTAATGAGGTAAACACTAAATTCTAGGAAAGGGGACATGTGTTTTGATTGCTGCAATCAATGCAAACAATCCTTTGCCTCCTCTAACAAGGGTTTATAGATTATGCTTTTTTTTCTGCGACTTCCACGTCCTGATGCTCAGATTCCATTAAAGCCAACATTGACGCAGTGTTTATTGCAAGAATTATTTATGGCCATTTATGTTTTCTGCATCAACACATTTAACACATTGGCGACAATGGACGATCGGGCGACACCCAAAATACCCTGATGCTTGATTTTTTTTTTTTTTTCACTATTCATTTGATTAATGTAGTACTTTATATGATTTTGCTTCTTTCAAAAAAAACACGATAGGTGTAGTATGACAGTCAACAATTCAGATTTAGGCACGAAGACGTGACGCACTCAAAGGTAATTTGACACGAGAAAGTCTTTCCAAATACTACATTGAACTCCCATCTCGTATATGCGATCTAATGCATCCAGGACCACTATCAGCGAACAGCGTTGGGTTTAGCAGCCTCGACAACATCTGCTGTCTCAGCAGTATCGCGATGAAGTTAATCATTCATCGTCGAAAGGAGAATCGGTTCGTGCAGAACATTTTTCTGATTCAAAGGATTTGCGTTTCCGTCGTCGCTTCGTTTTCATGTCCAAATCGTCGCTTTCATCCCCACATGGTCTCCGGTGATTTATCCTTTTGAAGGCTGCAGAATTGCGTCGCCCAAATTTGTGTGCTGTTGTGTGCGATTAGGCGCTGGAAATTGTCGTATCCCGTGATCAGGGTCATAATTCGTTGTTCAGAGCAGGGGATAACTGCCCATAAAGGTCTTTGCCGAAATCACGAGGAAGAACATTCGTGTGCCAACTAGCGCCAACGTGGCGCAAGTTGGCGCGAGCGTCACAAATTAATGCATATTCGTATCAGCGCGTTGAATTAGGTACCCTGCCTTCAAATATACCGAAAATGTGCAATTGCAGAAATTGATCGTGAGCCATCGTAATCACGACAATCTTTGAGACTACGTGACGTCACCTTTTCAGGATACTTTAGGCTCACGTGTGCACGTAGATTTCTGGCGTTTCTGGCTGCATGAAATGGAAAGTATGTACGTCGATTTCCGCCAATGAAAATACCTGTGTTATTCGCGTGTCCCGAAACACGTGGCATGCCACCGACTTGATAGAAGTTTTCGCGATAAGCTGCTTCCAACACGTTTTTTTGCTGGTATGCGGAGTAATTTTATCGACAAACATCTATCAGTGCGGTGGCTGCACGTCATTTCTGGTGACTAACGCTCATCAGACTTCGTAGATACTCGACTGTAGGTGACTTCCCGCAAGAAAATACCCTCTGGTTTTCCGTGTCCCACGTGGCAAGAAACTCCAAAGTCCGCCGGTCACGAACGTGTTAATCGAGTGATTCCGTCTGCTTGCAACATTCGCGCCTGCCTCAATAGGTCTCAAGATTTTGTCAATCGTGAAGGCTAGGTAAATTAGCCGTTTTGTAGTGGCTCTTCTCTTGAAAAGAGAAGGATACCAGTGAAGTTGGCCTTAGTTGTAAAGAGACTACACGCACTAGAAGTGTTTTTGGACGCTGATCCTTCGCATGATGCTCTCAGATCTGGCGGAACGATTCTCTGAACATACTTGTGAAGCGAAATAGTGCAGTGTCAGCTGCCGCAAGGTCCATGAACAATAGGGTCCCCCCCCCCCCACCCCCCCCCCCCCGCCCCTGTGAGAACTGATTTCTTGGGCGAGTTGTTGTTTTGCTTTTCCTGACAATGTTTAAGGATAATTTGGATAGAGCTGGTGAAAGAGGCTTCGAACACTATTGCGCGTCCATTGCAAGATGCCGTCTCTGGTGGCTCGTAGGCAGTGTGGTCACTTTCGTTGCGAACAAATATTTATCCTTGTTCAGCGTGGTCCAGATTAGTCCTTCGAGGACTTTTGGTCTAGATCTAAAACTTTGACCTGAAGTTGAAATCTGGTCACACACGAAAGACAATGGAAACGGCAATGACCGCGCATTAGTGTTTTAAGTCTTAACCAGCTTGCAGATACGGCGTCGCTGATTAAATTAACATGAATGATATCCTTTAAACAGTATCCCTAAGCAGCAAAGCTGATAACTCGCCAAGAAGTCGATCTCACGACCTACTGTTCGTCGGCTCGGGCCGCTGCTACTGCACTATTTCGCTTCATAACTACGTTTAGAGATTCGTTCCGCAGATTTGGAGAGCAGATCCAAAATCAGCGCTAAAAAGCATATCTAGTGGTGTGTCTCGTTACAAATGGCCACTTCGACCTGGTATCCTTCCCTTGTGAGAACTGTCACACAAGCACGCTATAGCAGCACCTCTGCCAGAACCCAATTCGGGGAGGGGGGGGGGGGCACTGCTCGCTATCTTAGCCTTGGCCCTAGACATCACTCTCCCGGACTTTCCAATGCTAAGACTAATGATAAGATAATATGTTAATGCTCACATGAAGAGCATTGTAATGACCAGTTGATGTACCACAACCAAAGATCCTGCCCACATCCTGCCCAATTTTCTGCACCAGGTCCACAGCTTTTCTGCCTTTGAGTTCCCTTCGTCCATTGCTCCGAGGCACAGAACTCCATTCTGTGGATTAGGACCGTTTCCCTGGACCATTGCAGACCAAATTGTGGAAACACCCTAGGATTACTTCCACACTACACCGGTACACTCATCAGAAGTGCACTTTATATGAGTCGATCACGTGTCATGAATGTTTTTATTCTTGTCTTATGACTGGATTTTCACCCTGCTTTCTTTATTTCCTTCGAAGGGCATAGTTCTAATAGGACATAAAGTGTGTGCTTTTCCATCTATACTCCCGCCCTTTGATTGGCAGAAGTCCTGTAACCATCTCACAAGCCAGAAAGCCAAAACGCGCCTTGTCAGCAAGTGACGGCCTCGGCTGCACAATGTACGCAGATTTCAAATTCAATTTCGAGGACTAATAGCTCGAACAGAAATAGTTTTTGTGAACATGAATTTTTCTCCTGAATCGTACTTTATCCTACCCCTGTGTTGATTTTGTATTCCGTGAAAAATAAACGATGAAACATTCGGCGTTGGCTAATTCCTCCTGGAATGTGCCTCGCCTTTTACTTCCATTCACAGTGGCACTCAAACCCTCATATATTATGCGATCTAGCCTGTACAATCAACTAAAGTGGTCGCCGCCTCTTTAGGTTAAATTGAGCACTTCTTCAATGTGCTATGTTGTACAAGTTCCACCCCGCTTGCTGCCACGAGCATAACGCAAGCTTTGGAACTGGACAATGACAAGGAGCTCATTTTTCACTGCTCGCCACACCTCCCAGACACACCTTTTTCCAAATTTAAAAAATCAATTGCTCAAATGAGATCACTCATGGCAGTGTAAAAGGAGCAGTTTACTTGGTGAACATCTAACGCTAGGGCCGTTTTGACCGATATCTAGACTCAAGCGGTAGAGCGGATATGTTTACACTCTTTCCTGAGTTCCGTTTTCCATCCCCCTCCCAAACATCCTTGTAAGGTGATATCACCATCACTCCCCGACCTGCCTCTACAGCATGGGGTGTTATGTATCAACATTGTGCCTCTGCCAAGCATTGATAACGCAAGACCTGCGCTAGGCTCTCCAGTGTTCTTAGCAGTTGCTTTACCTCAGTTTCCTTGCCACTTTTTGTGAAATGGGACGAAAATTCGAAAAAATTTCAAGAAGGGGCATCGACAACTAACTTGCGAACTTATAAACATTACTATTACACAGTGTCCGTAACACTCTTCGAATCCCAATACTCTTCATGCGTTTTTTATGCGCTTTAGCCATCTTAGGGGAAATTTACTTCCTCTCACTTGCTTTGAATAGGCCCCTAAGTTATGTCACTGCAACCTGACGTTTCGGTGGTCACAAATACGCAATGAAATTATGTCTTTCTAACTCTCGGTTCTCTCAACATGTCACACACCAGAAGATTTATTAGTCCAATGTGTCCTTCGTAGGACATATTGAAGTATTGTCTTTTCAAAGTAGTTTTTTTGAGCAAAACTCATTCGTCTGGTTGCCTGAGTTGAAAAATGGAACAAAAAAGAATAAATTGACTTGGAAAAAAATCCCCGAATTTTTTTCTTCTACCCGGGAATTTCGGAAATGTTGCATCTAAAATGGACTCAACCTGTTTTCAGTTTGCTCGAGAGACTAGACTTTTGCACTTACATTTCTTGAATTAATCTTTTGGAGCGACTTGCCTAGTCATGTTCGCTGTCCTGAATCAATAATGCAGGTGCAACTTCCAAACATAGACGCATAAATAATACAACACTGCAACTAAACAAGCTATCCCGGCTGCCCTCTTCCACGAAAGCGTGAAGCTATAAGTAAACATCACTCGAGGATTATTTAGTTGAACGCATTCACAAGGTTTTTCTGCAGGAATGAGTAATGCATGCATGAGCGTCATTGAACACATAAATGCTCCTTCTCTGCCGTAATACGATGGATAATGTGAGTAGAGATCTTTCCGGAAACCAATCCCTTTGGCCAAGCACGCTACTAAGCCAAGATTCTAGTGGGTGTAACATCGCCACCCACGTGTTGCGTTCAGATTTTTGAAAACTCTACTCTGAGCCGAGTTTGATATCCGTGGGCGAAAAATAGCAAAGAAACAACACAGAGTCGCAGTTTTCTGCGTGAATTTTTGAAAATTTTATTGGCGAAGCGCTACCCTCGGGCCTTCCTACTACGAGCTCGTCATCTTCAGCACCGCAGGAACACAGCGATCGACTTTTCTGTTTGCATTAAATTCGGAACAACTAGTTGGTTCATAGTTGCAAAAGCTGTTCAGTTGTTGTGAATGGTAATTGTAGACTACTGACAACTGTATGAAGGAGCACAACTGCAAATGGCAAAGTCTTCAGTTATGCACAAAACAGCTTACCTTTTGCAGCATATCGTCGTCACATGTGATGCATGGTGCGCACTCGATGAGGTTTCTTGCCGTCTTTCTGTAGATGTGCTAGTCATATATTGAGCGTTATTGTATTGGCATGTCTGCTCGTGTTCGTCCGCGAAATGCAAATGCATAGGAAGCTCATTGGTGAAACAAACCGCCTGGATAATGAAAAGTGTGTTTTGCTATTAGCTATGCCCACCGTTACACCACGAGTATACATCAACCGTTTCATGTTGTGTTGTCGCATAACTCTGAGGAGGATGGAAGGAGGACGCAGGAAGGCAAAAAGACTTGAGTTTAGACGCATCGTCTCAAACCGACCATCTTCCTCGAAAGGACTCAGTCTGCCCCAGAGAAGCGAGAAAGAATGGTTACTCCAATGAGTAGTGGTAATAGGAGCGTGTTTCTCGCTGGCAGGCCTCTGTGGAGGGACTGATCGCGGTCGAAATGTTGGGGCCGTTAATAAAGCTGCCATTCTTAAACCCTCCTTGGCGGTTAAGGAAAAAAACTGACAATAATTTCATGAAAGAGCAGTTTGGAGGATCACTCTTTTTTGAGTTCCTTTCTTATGGCGGCGGACCTCATGCCAAAAAACCTTAACCATAAATCCAGGAGGGTGGCCTTTTCTCAGAATTTTCCAACTGATTTCCATGCCGGAGTTCTGTCATATCCTGACCATCTGCTTTCCCATTTCCTCTTCTTTCCAGGATTTCTGAACGAATTTCAATATTCTTTGTCAATGGGTACGGTGCTATTCACAGATGAGGCGCTGAAAACTTGCTTTGTTCTAAAATCACCCAGGAGCGATACTGTGAAATACCCATTGAATAATTCGTCCAAGTTTGCCTTTAACCTGGTCTCACCCCAAATGTACTGACTGTGGATGTCTAGCCATTCATTCAATAACGTACTAGTTCCTTGCATTTCCTTGCGAAGGAATGATTAGTGACAGAGTAGGATCACAGCTACGGTAACAGGCAGTTGTGGTTGCGCTGGGAGACTCTGTTCTATATGAAAGAAGACAAGTCGGGAAACAAAATATGCTTTTCACTGGTGTGTCTATTAAACTAAAAGCACATTCCTCTTGTCAAGTAGCGCTTATCCCGCGCTTTGGAAGGGGGACGTCTAGCAGAGCAATGAGCTTGACCGCGGCGTGTTGAAAGACGACTTGACGCGTTAGGTATTGTGAAGCAGTATTCTTGATTAATTCACGTCTCCATGTGTAAGCAGCAGATGCATCGTCCGTCAACACTCTATTCGTTGGGCGTCAACTGTAGAATTTGAGCAGCGGAACTTTAGGTGTGGGCCAGTTAACAAACCGCCCAATGCATCTTCTGCTGGCGAACACATGTGGACAACTTCAGCCGTCATATTTTTATTGTGTCAGGTTCTCTTAGAAGCGCTCAGTGATGTTGTGACTTCTTCCACTTAGTTTCAAGCCGAATATTTGAGTAAGAAAAAATTCCGAGATAATCCCTACTCTTTTATTTTTGTTGACTTTGCCGGCCGTTCCAGTACTTTCTCATTAGTGAAAAAAGATTGGCAAATACAGGAATTGAGACATGCTCCGCAACCGCTTCCTTCTATTACCAGCTCTTATTGAAGATGCTGAACTTTTCTATGCTGATGCCTTTGGTCTGTGGGATTGTTTATCTGACGATTTATTTTTTTGCGAAGAGTACGCTCACATAGTTGAACGCTAACGCGGGAGACAAAACGACAGCAGGAACTGTGCTAGAGTCCATCGCTGCCGCTCGCGTGATACTTCCTCAATATTGTGTGCTGTTGTGAAACGGAAGCTTCCCGGTCCAGGTCCAGGCCATATTTCCGTCCTAGCACTTAATCAACTGGTTCTTTGCAATGTGATTGGTACAGGTAAGCACCAACCAGCGAACACTTTGCCGACAACAACGCGAGCAAATGTAATATGGCTCTTTGCTATACGTCCTAATTGGTGACACCCTGCAATGCAACAACATTAGTCCTCTTGCAATCGGATACGTTTTTCGAGCCTTGCAACAACTCCTTGTTTCAGTTGAGGTTGGAATTCTTCATTAAAGAACAGCTCCTCAAACATCACACGTCAAGACAGTTACCCACAGGCTATTGCCAGTTGGTTTTCATGAATTCCTTCGAAGCATTCGTGAATGCCATTGGTAAACAATCAAGAGTTGCGCACGGGCCGGGCCGATACTAGAGCTGGAGCTTTGTTTTTCGCATTTCTGAAAGTATTCTTCTGGAGATTAATAAAAATAAAGTAGTGGCGTATTTTATGTTTATGTACAGTGATGGCAGAATGTAAGATTAGACGCAAATGGTCTTCATACCAGGAACTCTCTTTTTCAGTATTACCACTATTCTGGCCACAAACCTCACATCGACGCAAATACTCTACAATTAACATTCACTTGTCCTTTATTGCTAATGCTGGCTTTGGCCTCAAGTTGCTGCCATGCAAAAGGAA
>MU869442.1:33610-47223 GCA_036418205.1 Ostertagia ostertagi | reverse complement strand
AAGCAAAAAAACCTCCGATTACGCCCCGAATAAGGACCTCTTCTATTTCAGCCGCATTCCACCTTGGGATAGAGAAAGAGGGCGTGTTGGACGAGTTTCACACCTAGCTCCAGTTGCTCCAGTGCCAATGACATTGAACCGCAATGCAACCGCTGCCGCAACTGCGCTTTCAAGCAGCGTCACGTGGCAACCGACAGCGGAAGGCGGGGCTTGCGGACGAAGGTGTGGATTGCGGGTTGAGCGAGCTTCTAGCGCCTTTGTTGCACACTTCGAAGTCGCAACATTGATACTTGGCCACCTGTCTGGTATGAGGATGGAACAGGTGATCATGCCTATACCTGGAGCGTGCCTTGAAAGGATATGCCATTCCAATACGTAGATAGTCGTAGATTGCCTTAAAGGAATCCTGTCCGGAAAAATCATGCAACTATTTCAGCCATTAAATCACTGACTTGAGACCATTATCCACGATAAGAATGAAAAGAACAGAAATATTGCTTTCGTTTGGTGAAAAATTCAAAAATCGGAAGGGCTGCTACGCGTTCAAAGTTTCCGTCGTACATCTGCCACAAATGCTGGCGACGGGAATGCTTCCACTTGGTTCTTGGTGCCTTCACTAAGAACTCTTTTTGGCCTTTTCACTTATGCAATAACATTTCTCTTTTCTACTGCATCCTATTCTATCGATCGTTTTGTCTCTGTTCTCCAAAATCGAACGCTTTAACCCGATTCTTTCAATTCGCCTGATACGTGGCCGCCCAAGACGCACTTCTTTCCATGCGCGCCTTTGGCTCCGCCCGAATTACCTTCGACCGTCCATAGAGTGTATTTTCGTAAGTTTGTTTCTCTTCGGAAACCGAATCTTCATGCGTGAAACTTTGCGCATTGCCTCTAGTGATCACAAATGACACATTCATCTTGTGAAAGAATGCAAGAACTTTCCGAGAAGGATTCCTTTAAGCGCAAGGTCTCTCAGCCTCACTAAAATAGTCGGTAGTGGATAGAGGTGTCTCGTCAGCCACTGCAGATACAGCAGTTCACGCGTCACTGAGATGGTAGGCGCTGAGGATTTGCATCAAACTTCACCAGAATGATCAGTGCCCGCCCATCGTTCGATATCTTATCTGATCACAATGTTGGCCTGCTATGCTTTCTCGGCTTGGACTTGTTTGCCCTTTTTGCAGCTCACATTATCTGTTATCTCGCTGTCTGCTTCTTGAATTTCTCCGTTGCATACAACAAATTTCGTATTGTTAGTGTTTTGGACGATTTTTTTCGTTTCCGATTGTTTTGCACTTCGTTATCTTTTTTAAACCTTTTTTCTTACTTTTTTGAGTGAAATTACATCGCGGATTTGATATTGCACTTCTTTAACACATTCACGACGACGCCCCTTTTCCACTTTTCGGTCGCGTGGGACGGACGCGATTTTGTGGGCGCCGCCGCCTCACCACATAACCGCAGATTTTGTTTTGTAAATGAACAAAAACATGAATGTCACAAAATAATTTCTGCAATGTCCAATGCGTAAAGATTATCTAAACATATAACAGTAGGATTTCGATCAGAACGACAAATAGTGGTTACGAAAAAGAGAGCATTTCATTCCCCGTGAAGGAATTAAAAGCATTTTACACTCGATTACGAGGTTTGCCCACCTATCTGTCCATTCCTAGCGCCTGGCAAGCGATTATCAGTTGGCAGCCATATGGGCTGGCCATCGGCGTGAAATGTGTATAAGATGAGCCTAACAAGGAAGATGAAACAGAGGTGGAGGCGATTTCTCAAAAACGGTTTCGGGATATGATGATAGAGGATGTTGCATGAAGTGCAGGAACTGTGGTCCATTTTCGCAACTGGTCCCGAGTGCTGGAAAAAGAGAAGTGGCTGAAAGTGGTCCTGGTCATTACCCCCGCGGGGGACAAAATTTTGCATTGTGTTTGACGCCACAGGATTCTGTGTTTAGTGCACACGCCCCTATATCATGCAAAAAACTATTTCAGAAAGCGCTCCACGCCTTGACGAACCTCCTTTGTAAGGTTAAAACAATTGCAGTGCGTTCCAGTAGAGCTCTGTTTTCATTTATTCAAAATAGCAATCCTTTAAAGGACGAATTTACGATGGAAAAGCAACCCATTCCAAATTGAGGTAGAGATGGTGAGTAGTACCAGAAAGAAAGCGAAACCACGAAAAACGGCCCAGAACCGGAGAAATGGGACCCCTTCCTTGCCCGTTGATTTGAGCATTGATGCGACTCTCATCGCTGTGCCCTCTTCAACACTACGCTCTCTCAGCTATCTAATCACTCGCCACGTATTGTACTACGGCGAGTGATCAGACGATCGGTGGGCGGAGATCGCCGAACTCGCCAACTTTGAGCCATGCTAGATCTCAGAGGTCAAATCTTTCGATGCCGATTGCGTGTCTGTCCGCACCCTCAAGAGATTCACCGCTCTCCCCACTAGGCGATTTCTCCCTTCTTCGACCTTCGTTCTTTCCGTGCAATCCTCCTTTAAAGGAATCTTCCACGAAAAAGCTCCGCCCTCATTACCACAGAAAACGATACCTTAAAGGAATCTTCCACGGAAAGAGTGATCATTTTGTCTTGTGTGTAGGATTAGTATTATCGAAACTAACGCTTATGTTCCGTTCTTTTTGCTATGCTCATGAGGCTAGGGGCCTAAGGGGTATCGTTTTTCTAGGGTAATGAGAACTCCTTTAAAGTATTTATGCATGCATAGCGAACAGTAAAGAACAAAAATGATAGCGCACTGGCTCGAGGCGCTGCATCAGCTCGTAGGGCTCAAAGGATGGGATCGCGCAAACCAATCAGAGATAAGGTTTTGTAGAGGCTTTTTGGTCAGCACGGAATAATGAGATTACCTTTAAAAAGTTGGAGGACATGCGCTGAAAGTGTGCAACTCGTTCCGCTTGCTTGTCCAGATACTTCAAACATTCCAGGCTGAGGAGGGCGCAGCTGCTTGGCACGTCTTAGCCCAATTAAATCACCCAAAAAAGAGTTATAACAGTTGAGAGCCTTCTATGGGCAAGCTTGCATTCAAACGTCCTCTTTCTTGTTAAAACAATGTATATGTCAGCTAACGCTGATAAGCACCATGTTCACCATATATCTGCTGCAATAACACCTCAAGCACAGCTTCAGAAGTTCCTTTTTTAAAGGCCCGGTCACGACTTGAAGGGGAGCCAGTTCCTTCTTTCTAGCGCTGCAACTGTTGCCATCTACATGTGAAATCTGTGAAACCTTTCGTGTACGACGTTTTCCCTCTCGCAGCCGCTGGCATCTTGGCTTACCGACGCGTTCGACTCGACGAGATAAATTCAAGGGATTCTGTCATGCTGCACTTTTCCCAAAGTTCCCTCGTACGTTGTTGGCGTATTTTTTCATGCCAAAATAACACGCCATTCGGGTTTGCGATTCCTGCCTTCAAGAAATGTTGACATTTTCCAGATGGACGGCCACGTTGAAGTGGAGACGCTAAAACCAAGGCGGTCAAGTTTTCGTATTTTCCATAGACTGCCGTTTGTACTGCGCACCAGTAAATCTCCCAATCCTCGAAATGTGAGTGTATTGATTATGCTCCAAGCCTTAACCTCCTAAATTTTATGAGGATTACGGACTTTGCTAGCCAGCAGTATTGCCTTTGCCGTAGTCCAAGAACGAACAGTGCCATAAATTCCGGCCAAACGGGAGTCATCAGTGTAATGGGCATTGCCAAAATTTTCGATTTGACCATAATCGGGTAACACATAGATGCCTGACGAATGGCTGATTGTTTCGAACTGTTCCTGGCCTTTGTGCTTCTTACGTGCTGCAGCTATGGATACTCGCCCATTCCTGAATGAATAGGAGTCAGTGGAAATGTATGGCATGATCGCTTCCAGAAATATTGCGAACTAGAATTAAGAGTTATTGCTTTATAGCAGCATCTGTTCAATCACGCAATACCTCGCGTTTCCGAGAATCACACCTATGTAAGGGAAATGATGGAATTTCATGCTATGACTCGGCGGGACTCATCAGGGAATATGGAATCACGTTCTGATCAATGGGCTTTGTGTGTTATAGGGTTCAACGAATTCCCGAGGGATCCGGTGTCTGCTCCGGTCGAACGGCCACCACATGACGTACGCAACCCATCCGACCTTCGATTACTCGGTAAATACGGTAGCTCTCCGATGGTTGACGGTGTTCAGGACTCCTGATACATGCAAGAAGGAACTGTGTTCTGTCCTTGCATGGATACTCAAAGCAGGGCGTATTTATAAAAGGGTAGACCTATTTGAGGAATTTCACATTCTTCATTTCAAGATCAGAAACATACTTCAAAGGTTTATTCATTGGCTATTTGACCACTCAGTGACCAATGAAAACTAGAATTACCTCCTTTTTTGACCCTCATCATAGTTTATAACTTTTTAAATACTGTTTAAACGCCTTTGTAAAAAGTAGTTTCAAACAATTACCATAAAAAATTTTGATTGACACACACAAATGTGCGATTTGCAGGGCTCGTCAGGCGAATTCGAAAAATTGGAGAAGGATGAAAGCAGGAGACACGAAAACATACAAAAAATCACAGCGGCTGTGTATGAACGGTGAGTATCTAGGATTGTTAGCATCCGTTGAAACCCACTAATTAGAATGAATCAATGAAACACTTGACTCTCAGCAACCTTTTCGCGCTGGGCCACGTACTCGGCTTCTATCACGTGGTCTCATATTAAGAATTTACATTTGTTGCTGTAGGAATCCTAGAAATCACTCCGATTAGGATTTGTGAGCGCGAAGCAATATAGAGGATCAACTGAAAGGTATGCGAAGGCATTCTCTTTCACTGGATGGTGCAGCGGTGGTTCACGCTATTCTGGAGTCGGCTTCTTTGACTAGAGGATGATCCGCACTCCTAATCACAACGTGACTCTCAATCCTGATTCTGTACTGAACCCCTTTGAAAGAGGAACCTGGACAGACTAGCCCTTACTTGGCTGAGCGCTTCCGATGTGTTGAGATGACTATTTATTGTTCGACATTTCCATAGAGTCGCTCTGATTTGAAAATATTTGGTTCTGATCTCGCATAGTCTAAGCCCGAATCAGCTTCAAACTGCTTCCATTGATGATCCGCCACATGCAACAGTGGTGAAGCCAGTGTGCTAACAAATTTATAAGCAGCAGTAGACTAGCCTAACCCTTAGACTACGAGTTTTTTCAAACTCAGTTATCGATGCAATTTGTAGTAGCTATCGCTCCTTGCAACAGCTAAACAACTGTAGTTTGGAGTGATGTACGCTGGATTTGACCTAGAATTTCGATCCAGGGACTGTGCGCGCGGTAGCGGCCCCTCTTGCCATCACACCATCACCGCTCTAATGAGTATTTTTGCTATAGAACTTGGCATCTTAATCAGCAATCACAAATGTAAAATTTTCATATTTCATTCATTCAACAAAAACTGTCCTGTTGCAGTTATGCTTGAGAAGACCGCACTCTGTAGAAGCGCTGCAAACCTAACTGGGTCTGCCCTGATGAGTTTTCGTCGTCTTCTGTTGCTTCAGAACTTATGCCGTCGGAAGTTGGACTCTTCAGCAGTCTCATGGACCCACCAGCAGATGTATTGGGAGTATGAGCCCTGAAATTACCTTTTTTGGGAGCTGTGTACACTGACCTATAGCGTGCGGTATTATTTGCTTTATTAACATATCCAGAGTAACTCGCTTTGGCTTCACGACGATTTGTTTTCAGTGTAAAAACTACAGCGTTTTTACATGGACACAATTCCGTCATCGAGCCGTCACTCCAGTCTCAATAAGTCCCAAAGCAATGGTTAATGCATTTGACTACGGAACTGGTACAACTGTGTGTACCCGGACAATTATTATCGAAAAATATTAAGTTTTAATAAAAATCAAAAAATGGCACTAATCACAATGGACAACCTACATAATTGCTGAATTGTAAGAGTTTTGAATGCACATATTCATCACCATTACGAATAGTTCTACATCAATTTGCGGTGGGTCAATATGAGCGTTCTAGCTTCTTCGAAGCAATCTTGATAAGGACACCGGCCCACAGGAGACGTAATAGTTCTTTTTGGTGAATAACACTATCGTTCCCCTGTTTCCGATCACCGATCTACTGAACTGTCGCTTCGTGCCGCCTCTTCAAATAGGTGCACCGATCAAGCCAGTACCCTCGAAACATGCAGTATAACGCAAATTGAATAATCCTGTCAACTGAGCTTTGATATCTCTGATTTTGAGCTCAGACGCCAAACTTCTAAAATAGCAATATTCGAAGATGATGAAAGATCAGTCTTTTTGACTTCTCTAACAATTACCGCAAAAGCTCTGTCAATTACTGCACTTCCCCGTAGCCATTTTGCGGTGATACGATGTGACTAACTATGTGACTTATTAACCAACATTCTGCAGATAGCATTACAAACGACCTGATAACCGCACCACCACCATCGCACAGTTCTTTGATTCAGTAGAAACGGGGCGACTTTTTGGACATGCGGTTTCGGAAAGGTGGAATTTTTGTTGCCTGTGATATCATTGCGCTTATCGGTCATCTCACTCATCCCTTTGCACGGTGGTCTGACTCGGCGCACCAGCGCTGCACTCTGCCTTTGCGAAACATTGGCCCTTCAGCAACATGTCCAAGCCACACGGTGCGATATGTATTGACGACTTTATGCACAGGCAACTAGAAGATCGAACTAATATTCCTGGAATGTGCCTGGCAAGAGCGTCACGACAAACTCGAACGAGTCGGACGAACAGAGTGACGAATCAGAAGCTGCAAAGGTAAGTGAGTACAAAAATGTACCTAATAACCTCTGAATGTCACCAAGTAGGACGTAGGACCAAAAAGCAGGTTCATATTTGTTCTATGCTAAATTTTGTCAATAGTCATTATGCGGCTTGTTTAAGATCCCGAAACCAGCTGACTTCACACTCGAAGACGAGAAAGAGCGAGACATTTACGGCAAAGGTCACCGATAGGGCACCCAATGAATTTGAACATGTGAGTGATCTTCCTACTACTAGCGCTGCCGCGTCAGGAACGTAACTAGATGAAAAGATACGAAATGGTCTCTGATACACCATATCACCATACCATATGGCTGTGTGGTGAAGAAGAGAAGTTCAGAAGTTCTCATCTTCAGCTAAGCCGCTTTTCTAAACTTATTGTCTACTTCTCATGGATCGTGCTACTCATATTCGCCTTATATTCGAGAAGCTTCTACGGTAAATGGGGACTTGAAAACGATAAGAGCCAGCAAGGAACTTGATAAACAAAAGGTACTTTCGTTATATGTTGTTGTTCTATGTGTGACTAATCCTTGTGAGGGGGATGGATGCTAGAGAAGGAGCCAACCCTTGTAAATGCAGCCTCTCAGCCGACCTAGTGCAACTATTATAAAACAACTTCAAAGGAGAAGTTCACGATAAGAACGAAGGTCAAAGAAGGGAAAATTGCATAGTTGGGAGACAGGCGGACCTCCTGAGGGTGCTGACCGACGCGCAATTGGCAGCGAAAGATTTGACCTCGGCGATCTAGCATGGCTCACTCTTGGCGCGGTTGGCGGGGTACGCCCACCGACTATCTAATCACTCGCAGGTCTATACGTGGCGAGTGATTAGATAGCAGAGAGAGCGTAGTGTTGAAGAGGGCACAGCGATGAGAGTCGCATCAATGCAAATCAACGGGCAAGGAAGGGGTCCCATTTCTCGGGTTCTGGGCCGTTTCTCATGGTTCTTCCTTCTTTCGTGTACCACTCACCATCCCTAGGTTAATTTGAAATGGGTTGCTTTTTCATCGTGAATTCGTCCTTTAAGGATTTCGTGCCGCTATTCGCAGATTTCGAATCTGTATATTCGCGAAACTGCTACGTGCGAGTTCGGGATGTGTTCGAAGCGACCGATTCGGTTCCGTGCCGGGAGCCACCGTAAATCTCATTGACAGGACCTCTGACGACTGTAACTGGACCTATAAGTAGGTTTTCTCGGCTTTTAATTATTGTACTCGTCAAGTTGGTAGTGTCCAGACCAAAATTACCGAATGATTTGCAGATACCCAGGATCTCAAACTAATGTAATCAACGTTAGTTCCGTACAACTATCTCGGGTTCGCGCAGGCCAGTGGTCCGTGTGCTGATGCGGCGGTTGCTCAGATTGACAAAGAAGGTCTGGCTACATGTACAACAGTGCATGAGAGAGGTAAGGAGGATGCTTGTCTAACAGTTGCCGCTAAGAAAACTCGACCTATAAATCGATACCTACCATGTTCAGCAAATTCAAATATTTATCAAATAGTGCTGCGATTCCCGGTAAATAGTGGAGTCTGCAGAATGAGGTGGAAATACTGCGCGACGACTGTCAAGTGGGGCAAGTTCTACGCCAAGTCTGTAGCTCCGCCTAATCAGACTTCGAGATATGGACCGTGATGAGAATCACTGGGACAGCACTGCTTGTGTCACAGAGGCGCCTGTGTTACAGTTACCGTTTCTGAACAATTCAATCTCATTGAGAGGATCTTTTTGAAGATCAAGCTCACTTTAATGCGATGTGCCATAAATTCTAGATAGAACCACCGAAACATTTGTGAGAGCGTTTAGTCCAGCAACATAGGCTAGCCTGTGTAACAAAAAAAAAACAATATTTTGGGCAGATCCCATAAATACAAGTGGCTCTGAAAGAGTTTCAATTATACTATTATTTGTGCTACCTCGCCATAGTCAGCGCCTCTGAACACTGCACGGCGGTATGTCCGCATCCATCCCACTCACCTTCCACTGATTCAAATGCAATCCTCTCTGCAATCCCCAACTTCTCTATTCGTTGGAACTCGGCATCGTTGTAGCTATCATATCATACCAGTTGGCGCCGCACGCATTGCGCGCACAACACAGATCTGCGGCGAAAATTTTCAAATTTGGCTTGATACACCACGAATATCTGAATTCTCAGCTAAATTCTATCCGCTCCATCATCGACGGCTTTCAACCTCTTTTTCTTCGTCAACCATTATCCTCTTTTTCTCGGTCTCCGGACTGCTTCCGGACAATAAATCTCGTGGCAAACTCCGCCTACTTCGGTGCGTGCCCCGCCCACCAATAGCATTTGGCCCCCTTCCTTTCGCCGACCTCTACCCCCTTTTTCACCGGTCTCTGGAACCAAATTACGACACTTTTGGCAAACTCCGCCCACTTAGGTGCGTGCTCTACCCACTAATAGCAGTTGACCTCTTTCCTTCGCTGACCTCTATCCACTTTTTTCCCATCTCCAGGACTTCTTGGACCGAGTTATAATTTTCGTGGATAACTCCGCCCACTTTGGTGCATGCCCCGCCCACCATAGCAGTTGACTTCCTTTCCTTCGCCGACCTCTACCCTTTTTCCCAGCCTCCGGGACTTCTTGGAGCCGAATTACAATTTCGGCGCAAACTCCGCCCACATTGGCGCACGCTCCACCCACCCGTAGCAGTTAACTTCTCTTTCTTTGCTGACCTCTATCCACTTTTTCCCGTTCTCCAGGACTTCTTGGAACCGAGTTATGAATTTTCGTCGTAACTCCGCCCACTTTGGACATGCCCCGCCCACCAATATTAAGCTCCACTCCTCCACCCACCTCTATCCACCTTTTTCCCAGCCTCCGGGACTTCTTGGAGCCGAGTTATGAATTTCCGCCCATTTTGGTTATGTCCCGCCCACCTCTATCCACCTTTTTCCGGCTCACTAAGACTTCTCCGGCCCGAATTATGAGGACTTGTAGAAAACGCTGTACACTTCAGAGCGCGCTCCGCCCATTGTGGGCGGCCTCCGCCCACGTCATGTATGCTGGGAACACCTTAGACATTGCTCCCTACACCAATTTGTTTTCTGCTCTGTAGGCTTTCTCCCAACCGAGTTATGAAATTTTTCATAAAGCACTGCTTTTTTGGAGAACGCCCCGCCCACCGGGGGTGGGTCTCCCTAATTCGATGTGACTTACCAATGCACACCTTTACCCACTTTTTCCCCAGTTTCGAGGCTGTTTTGGTATAGTATTGAAATCTTGGTCGTCAGTACAACTCATTTCGATGCACGCCACGCCCACTGTGGGCGGGGCTCCGCTTAGCTGATGTGTGTTTTGTACTTCTCGAGACCTGCCCACCCATCCCACACTTGACCCGGTCTCTCCAGGCGGATCCCCAGGAGCTAGGGAATTTCGTGACAGACATACAGACGACAGACGACAGACAGCGCTTTATAGTAAGTAGGATGTTCTTCATGCCATTCTAAGTCAGGTTACTCCAGGTGAGTCACTCACTCAGTAACTAACAATGAGTAACTAATCATACCGACCTGAGTGGCGACGTTTTGCTTTTGTGGTGTACTTAGCCTTTGCGGAGGACAATCTCATCGTAGCGTCGGGCCAATAACAAAGTTTGCATCTATGTAAAAACTTACCCGGCAAAACCAAAACCTTATGGCTGCATTCCTTTCCTTCCGACTTGTCCCGAGAAATACGGCTTCATTCACCTTGCGACATCTCAAAGTGGCTGTTCCACATCAAACCCGAGAATGTATTTATTTATTTGTATTTTGATGGCAGAAGAGAATGCCATTATGACGCTTGTGTATTCAGAGTCTAACTTCAGGGAAGGTGTTACCAGGTCTAATAACTACCCAGTAGACTCTTCCCTGTCTGACAATGAGCTTCACTGGTACAACTTGCTATTCGTGAAGAGAAAGCGTCATTGATTTGTTACAGATTGCGGAAAGACATGTACATTGAGTATCAATGATGGTTTTTCAGGTGGCTCCACATCTCAGTACGAACTTGAGAAGCTTGTCGCTGAATTCCTTCGGTGTCGAAGACGCAATTGTTTTCAGTATGGGTTTTGCAACGAACTCAATGAATGCTCCGTGTCTGGTCGACAAGGTACTACGAGGACTCTCCCACATCGCTCTCTTATCAGTCACAACGCCGCCGCTTTAGGTGTTGAACTACTTATCAGTTCAACACTTAAATGGCGGTACTGTGACTGATAAAAAAGTGATGAATCATAGTGATTTCAGCACTCTTTAATCGTTTCCGATCAACACAATCATGCGTCTCTCATTCTTGGATGTCGCCTTATCCGGGCGCATCGACGAAGGTCTTCGCGCACAATGGTGAGTTGGACTGAACATACCGTGTCATCCTGCACACGCACTCTGAAGGATACACAGTTACTCAATTGTGACAAAACGCTGAGTATTGAGCATCGCTTCGACACCACGTAGAATTCGAGCTCGCTTCTCTTGCGACAACTTAACAACTCTATGCTACCACCTACATACCGGGGCACCATTTCACCCTAGCTCAGCTTTCGATTTAATGTGGGCCTACCGATCGTGAGCTTCGCCGAACTGAATATTACATTTGGTAATGCTGACATCATTGTGTACGGTTTGCAAGGGGATGATGAATACACCACAGCTGCCGCTCGGTCGCAGAATTTTGAACAATGAGGTCCGCTGTCGTGAACGTAATGTTGGCGATGCCCGTTCGTGGGTGGTGCGCCAGGCCGCCGGTTTACCCCTCTCACCCTGAAACGCGGAACAGAGACGTCAGTTGCAAAACATGAGTTGAACGGAATAGTAGTTAGTTGTGCTTCCGTTTTGCAAGAACATAGCAGAAGTCACGGAGATGCCTCAACTCCGTGCTCATCAGTAGGGAGCAGGAGTGAGCGCATGTATAGAGAAGTTGTATAAACAAACCTGAAATAAAAGAAAAGGCACAAGAAATCCGCAAGTAGTTGAAGGTTTAAATACTGTTGTAATGAAAAAAAAATGAGATTTTGTTTTATAGATATGAATTCGCTGGAGAAAATTCTGCGTGACGCGATTGCCTACGGAAATCCCAAAACACATCGGCCATATAAGAAAATCCTAATCATCGTCGAAGGTACGTTCTGAGCTCATTAATCTCAACCCGAAATGCTAAAAATTCATTTAAAAAAGGTGGAGCAGCTCCCATTGTGCCACCGTGATCCTAACGCCAAGGGATAAAGGCTAGATCCAAGAAGATGATATGTTGTAATTTCAGGTATTTACTCAATGGAAGGTTCTATTTGTAATCTTCCTGGAGTGATCGCCTTGAAAAAGAAGTATGGCGCTTATTTGTACCTGGATGAAGCGCATTCAATAGGTTTGCCATTTTTTTTTCGAGTTCTGCCTTAGGTAATGGCAGGAAGAATTGAAAAACCCAGCAGCTAAAAGGTGTTGATTGATCAAGAATCTGCAGTAGGGAGTGATGCGGTGATAAAAATTACGTGCTTTTTGATTTAGGTGCGATGGGGCCAACTGGTAGAGGTGTGGTCGAGTACTGGGGATGCAACCCAATGGACGTTGACATACTGATGGGCACGTTTACGAAAAGCTTCGGCGCTGCAGGCGGATACATTGCGGGTTCAAAGGTATATAAATTTACTACTGTCAATCGTTACATCGCTTCGTTGAAGTCGTACCCTGAAAGCACGAGCGATCGCTGTGCGGACATCGAAGTTCCTTAGTTTCTTTATTTACCAATTACTGGAGGTAGTGTAAAAAGCCATTCCCCAAAACTTGTACTACAGTGCGTTTCAAAAGTATGTGCACACCCTCAAAATTCACGTTTGAAAGGGAACCATGAGGTTTCGTGCTATGAAATCCTTCTCAATCGATTTCTCGTAGTCGATAACCTATCAATGGAAGCAAAGCAGATAATATCGCCTCACTTTCGGAAAAAATTTTTGGATGAAATTTTTTTCTTTGTTTCAAAAGTATGTGCACACTTGAAGAAGATCAGATTTTGGCGCCGAATTTTCCACCGATTTCAATCCGACTTTGCTGTTTTCATTTCGTCATCATGTCAATTCGCGCCATACTTCTTCCTGAAGATGAGCAAGCTCAGATCAAGGTTCTGCATGATAATGAACGTTCCAATCTAGAAATCGCACGATAACTTGGTCGTTCTCCTTAATGCATTCGAAGATTTATCTGGCACCCTGATAATTATACTCAGCACACACTCCGCTCCATCCACGATCCTTGACTGCTCAGAACAACAAAAGAGTAGCCCACATCCTGTCGGATTCTTCATTGACAGTCCGAGCTCAGATTTTTATTCCAGCCTCGAAAATGACCACTAAGCCCCTCATCCGCTCAAATGAATACACCACTCGACAGACGCTGAGAAAGGCTACTCACTTCAAGGCCCAGCACAAGTTAGCCACATTGGAGTCTGCTCGTACAGACATGGCAACATAGGATAGGACACCGGGCGAAGACACGGTTTTTCGAGAATTTCCTATTTTCAAAACAAGCAACTTTTTATGGACTTTCTCTCCTCAGGTAATCTTAACTCATGGAAAGAGTTCGATCTTGACGGGCCGGGTGGATTTTGCTACTACTGGAGAGGCTTGGCCGTGAGTCGCTCGTGCTCTCGAGAAGGAATTTCGGAAGAGGCCCGTTGATGGGTCTGCGGCGGTTTCGCAAGCAGCGGAAGTTGGAGAAGTTGCCGTTCCATTATTAAGCAGTGCTCCAATGTCACCTGTTGCCGTCCCCTAGCGAAGCG
>MU869442.1:14651-30316 GCA_036418205.1 Ostertagia ostertagi | reverse complement strand
TAACCGAAAGATGATTGTCACTTTTTGGAGCATTTGTTTTTCTTACGCACACGGACGCTTTAGTTTTGTTTCTCATACGAAAATGAGCCGTATTTCTGTATTCGATGCATGTACCATTACTGTATCGAAGAGGCGCTTCAGGTCTTGAACGACTCCCATCGTGAGCAGCGACCCATCCTAGTGTGCACACCAAAACACTGCTTTCTGAAGGAGGTTCTTTCCACTTTTCGTCACCCACTGCTGCATCCAAACTCAAGTGCCCTCAGTTCACGAAATTTCAAGTCTTATTTGGATTCACATGACGTAATTGTTCTCTTGGCAAATAAAATCTTTCAGATAACAATCGATCATCTTCGGGTAAATTCACCTACCTGGATATTACTCGTGTCCAATGGCTCCCCCTGTGGCACAAGCAGATCTACACTTCGATGAGCATCATCATGGGCAAAGATGGCACCAATGACGGTACAGTTAGGATCGCACTGGGCTGATCAGTTTGCCTATGCTTGTTAACCATTTGGTTCAACTCGAGGGAGAGGCATCAGACCAGACCACCCATGCGGATAGTGCATGCCTGGCCTCGAAATTGCTCTCCATAGCTGCTCAAAGGTCTTTATAGAGACTTACGAGGGTTTTTTTCGTTGCGCTATCTTGCATGCTGTCACATGGAAACGCCCTGCTGAGGGCAGCGAGGGGTTGAGCCCTTTGATCACCCACACTTCTGAGCAATAGGCGTCGGCAGTATCACAGTGCCGACGCCCGTACATTACTCGTGGATCCATTCAAATCTTTCCATAGCACTAATTATCAAGGAGTGATAGAAGGTTATTATATTTCTAATGAGGTTTTATCGGCGTGCCCACGACTCACATAACACCTCCTTTAGCTTGTCGCATTGATGACAAGGCCGCCGGATGATGGCCACCCCAAAGTTTGACTCTGCGCAACTTTTAGATTTCTAAGGACAACGTTTATGTCAAGAAGGCGTTTCTGTATTAACGTGGCCATTATCTTAGGCAGACAGTGTTTGCTTCACTGTAAGTTTTATGAAATCGGGTGTTTGACAGCGTTTCCCTCGATTATACTTGCAGCATTTTGGGGTCGAGGAAGTACCACTGAAAAAGTGTGAGCGGAGTTTGTGAAAAGAGGGTCCTACTGGTAGAAGTTGTGGGGTTTTTTTAAGAGTTCGACGAGAGTTTCACGGAGGGTGAGGTAGACGAAATGTTTCCGAATTGTGAATTGGTTGATTTGGTTTGGTGCCTCTTCGTGGTACCCCTTTACCCTCCCCCTCCCGCCGTATTGGGGCAACTCCAAAGACTGTGGTGGTAGAGAGTCGCACAAAATTCTTGGGGAACTGCGAACGCGACGGTTGACCCTGAGGCGTACTGACACAACAATGGAGCGGGTATAATAATTTGGCCTACTCGCGGATGCTTTTACAAGGCTATAAAAATTTGTTCGTAGTTATTGCAACAAACTTCGTTTCGTTATCGTTTCTACGAGCTCCCTTCCGAAAATCGGATGAGCAATATGCGAGGAACAATTAAATACTATTTCACCACACAAAAATTTCTGACAATAAGAACACACATCGCAGAGCAAATTAATTCTTTCTTCATGCGCTGCGACATCCTCAATCAGTCACACTTTGCCGATTTCGACAGGTTTGTAGGCAGCCATAGATTGTTTTCAAAACGATGTGCGGGTATGACGGCGGCAAAGTCGTAGCGTAATCTACGCCTAATACTCACAATCGGCTGTCTACTGGCGGTTTAATACCCCAGCCAGGGAGCGAGGAGGTCTCTAGTTGTGGAGCAGTAGCGCAGTGCTAATAGTACGATCTTAGGGGTACGACTGAAGGGTCGAGTTTTTGCAGTGCTGAGGTTTTACTTTATGGACAACATACCCAAAAGACTTCCAAATTAGACACTTCACCAAACAAGGATATGGCTGCTTGTGCTAGGATTTGGGAGCAGTCCCTCAGAAGCTCGCTCCCGAGGTGCGGTCACCAGGCGTTCACACGACAATTCGTGACATGCGTTTTCAGGGGCTCAAGGGCTAAAGTAACCCTAGGGACTGGTATCTGTCGATTTTGTCCTAACTTCGAAAAGGGAGACAGTCATTAAGTGTTGTTCCCCCTGTAAATAAGCCCAGTAGAGTCTGTCATCGAAGGCTGATCTCGCAAAAGAAGCTTGCTTCACCACCAAAACACAAACGCTGCTGTGTACTGGAAGACAAACTCCAGACGACCTGGAAAAGGAAGAACAAACAAGCCAGTTCCGAACCGCCGTTGGATTTGAAAACATGTCATTCATTTCCGACCATTCGCCAGTAAAGCACTGATTTCTTTCAGAGGCGTCGATAAAATGCCTACCATCCTTTTGAACTCAGGCTAGGAACTCACATTAAACTAGAAAGTTTTCTCTAAAGCATTCGGCTCCGAGTACCATCGCGCTTGCCCCGTCGCAAAAACTCATGGCGCATCATCATGGGGCCTTAGCTTCTAAGAAACCGCTCGCCATCTGTTTATAGAAATAGAGTAGTCCCAATAAGAAATAGTATTTAAAACCCTTTCTTCCAGGATGGTGGCGAGAACAAAAAGAAAAGAAAGAAGATTAAAAAGGAGAAAAATGAGAAAGTCCTGCAAGGAATTGATCCCACCTCTCTTGTCTGTAATCCATGGCCATCATCGCTGCACTTTCCCCCTTCCAATCCTTTTAGGAGAATCGTCAGCAAACATGGAAAGCCATAGTGAGTTTAGTGAATGGAGACATCTGCTCCGGTGTATAGTACATTACGGAAGGCTGGGCTGACCAGTCCGCCCATTGTCTTCGCAGGCAGCCATTGGAGTCGTACTACCCCTTGCTATCCTTACGCCACTTTTACAAGCAAACCAAACTCGTATTATCTAAAATAGAAATTATTCCATTTTAGGAGCTCGACGAATCGAGCAATTGGCGAGAAACGCACGATACTTCCGACTGAGACTGAAACAGCTGGGTTTTATTGTCTACGGCAGCGACGACAGCCCTGTTGTGCCAGTACTGCTCTACTATCCTGCCAAGTGCGGGTTAGTTCCAAATGACTGTTCATACCCACCTTCTTTTGACGTCACAAACTGAATTTCTACCCAGACCAATATATTCGAGGTGGGTGATCTGTGAAACTAGCGGCTCGCCCGCTTAGGAGGGGTCCCACCATCGTAGGTGGAAGAAGAAGGGATATACCTGGAGTCGAAAGGCAAGCGGACCCCCGCTTCCTCCCTTCATGGGTGCAAGATGGTGCTCGGTTTGCAGCGAAGGGTATACACCAGCGGGCGAATAGGGCCATTCGCAGCGCTAGCGCTGCTGCCCACCCACTCATTCGCTGACTCTAGCCGTTTGGTAGAAGGAGCACCAGCGTTGAAGAGGGCAACACTTATGAGAGCCGCATCAACGCGGAAGTCAACGGGAACCCAAATCTAGGATTGTGGGCAGATTTTCAGGCTTTTTTCTCCCTCCCTGCACCTCTACCTTCATTAATAATAAGCTGCCCTCTCATCGTAAACTTCGGTTTTAGTGCAAGAAACTCGAACTTGCTTTGAAAAAGTAGAACATGATACTATTCTACAAAATGAACAGGGTCAGCATCACGAGGCCGAGTCGGTGCTGGTACTTTGTGATCTGCGCGCAAGTAGCTGAAAAAGAAACACGATCCGGCTAATTTGACTTGTCTATTGTTTGCTTACTTTTCCCCTTTCTCTCGAGAAACGTTACTGCGCAAGTACTCATGCGAGCTCAATAAGGCTTTTGAGGTGACAAGGAGAAATCTAATGAGAAATCTACGTATTTTTACTAACAAAATACGAAAAATGTACCTATCAAAACAAACATTGCTCAAATTCAATGATTCAAATTTCATGTTCCGTGAAGCAGTTTTTAAGAATACGTTTTTTCTTTCACATTCTCATGAATCACCAATTTTTTTAAGTTTGCAGAGTGAAAAGAGAAGTGAGAGGGAAGGAACAGTGAATTGATTATAAGGTGAAGTCAGCATACACTGTAGATAAAAAGGATAAAGCATTTGCCGTTGATCAATCCCTTTTTGGGATGCGGCACGCATTCTACTTCCATTTGTACATTCGTAGTGGCGTTTGAATGCGATGTGGCCTATACAATGACTTGCGGGGGCCAGCCGATGTACAAGTCAGTGTTTTTATCCTCCCAGACAAGTCTGGTACCAATTAACCGACCCCGGAGGGATGGAAGGCTTGGTTGGCCCGGGCGACTCACGACCCAGGATTTGATCCCCGGACCGCTCGCGTGGTAAGCGTGCCACTTGCCACTACACCACTTCCGCCCTACAGAAGCACATGTGATGGGGTAACACATAAAAGGAAAAATGCTGACCAAGACAAAATAAAATGGTGAATATTTTCCAGATTTTATGGAAGGGAGATGCTGGCGCGTGGAGTTGGCATTGTCGTGGTGTCATTCCCAGCAACCGACATGACAGAAGCGCGGTGTCGATTTTGCGTATCTGCAGCCCATACCAAGGAAATGCTCGACGAGGTAAGAACACTCCTATGAATTTTTGAATCGCTTCAAGCGACGATTTTCGTGGAACACGCTCCTACTAAAGCTCGCACTGAGTGAGCAGATGACATGAGTAAAATATTTTTCCTATTGGAGCACCGCTGGTAGGTGCTAAACTAGGGTGCTCTACTATGATCATAGAAAAAACTGGAGGTACGTGTAGCGAAGCTTTCTCAGCTCTGACTGTTAGTACATAGTAACCTGAGGAAGTCGGGAGGGACATGGAAAGGGTAACATCTCATACAGGAAAGTAGGATGGTATACCGTAACCCACGTTGGCGCCAGAGTGCAGTCGCATGTTTCCGAGCGAATACACATGGAAACTCGATGGCACGCGACGTTGTGCGCCAACATCCCAACATCGAGGGCGTTACGGCATATCGCCCTGTAACCTGAACTTATAATCTTCTGAGAAGTGTGGTGTAGACATCGACAGTTTTCTAATGCATATAATCACAATGAAAATTGCGAACGCGTAGAAAGCCAGAAAAATCAAAGGAAAAAATGAATATTTCAGGTACTCGATGCAGTGAGTGAAGTGGGTGACTTGTCCTCAACCAAGTACTCAAAACGAGCACATCTGTATAAAAACATGAGAATCGAATGGTAGAATTAGAGGTAGACCTGACCATATGAGTGCATGTAATTTGAAGGATTATCATTCAGAAGTTATATTATAATTGTTTACCGAAAAGAACAGGAAATTATTTATAATATTAGCTCATCAGCGGGTTGGGCAGTGGTTGAGCGATTCAACCTGCTACTTCGGCGATTGCACTCCATGAAGCCCGCGCCTTTCACCGTGCGGAACATTATGGAATTCCTTTGTAAGAACCTCGTACTGTGATTTATTGCCTGACATCACGGCAAGAGCTTTTCATAGCATAAAGCGGGAGTAGGTGGTTGTGGTGTGATGAGCTCCAATGTATGTATCGGCACTAAGCGCGAAGGATAGAGGAAAGGCGAAAGAGCACGACGCATGAGAAGACGCAGACGACTCCATGTTGTGAATGAGGAAAAATGGAGGCGGTAGAAGCGGTCCAGGGAAGGCTTCCACTTTTTGCGCACCTTCTCAAGTCAGGGAACACAGAATCTACGACTGAATGGCGAGCTCTACCCTACCTACCGAAAGGAGTGATCCACTTACGATTAGGCTCGTCATGAAATGTGCATTAAAGTCATTTTCATAAAAACTTTCCGCTGAACTTGCTCAAATTATAGTGACGTAGTCTCCAGAGCTGCTGTCTTTTTTGACAATTGTTCCTTTTCTCACATGTCATCCCAATTTGTATACCTAAGTTTCAGGAATGTTCCATCACAGCCCACATAATATATCTATTTCGGGTAGCCGACACCAGGCCCAACGCGCGGCGAGAATGTAAAAGCGCTAACCCGGGTCAGCGGCAGGGTGAAAATCGTGTCGAGTACGTGGTCGCAGAGGTACGACCCCCCCCCCGAAATCGAGATCCTGGCACGACCCCCTCTAACAGAGCAAATTAATTCAATAATAAAATAAATCCTGCAAAACAAATCAAAAAAAATCTGCAAAATAATGTTATGGACGCCTCATCTTGTCATCTATGCACTGTCTTTCATCGCTGCACACTTTTGTGTATTTACTGAAATACTCGAGGAAAGAGGCATTAACTTTGTGTGACCTCAAAGTCAGGTTCGTTCAGAAATGCACAGAAATCCTGAAGGCACGGGGTTGCGATTTAATCTTGATTCCTGCTTGAGTATATCAAAACAGCCGAGTGTATCATCAAGGCCGATTCAACGGCAGCTGCGGCGCGATTGTCACTGGGTCAGATTTGCTGAAATCCCGAAAAAAACCGTCGAAATCTACACCCTCGATGAAAAGGTTGCATTCCTCCATTTCATAACCTTTGAAGCAGTTTGAGGTAGGGTTAGATAGAGCTGGATTTCGCGTTTCCAAGAAGTATTGAAATTGCTCTGGAAGCCTTCCATGCAGAAAGATAGGGTCTCTCAAATTTCGTCGAGTAAACGTCGAGGACGCTGAAATTTTCACGCGAGTTTTTGCCACTTCAAGAGCAATATCTCTCTTAAAACGTGAGATCCTGAAAAAGTGAAGATAGTTTTGGAAAGCGGAAGGTTTGCGCTTTCTGATGGTCTTCTTAGCTTTCTTCTACATTTCCTAGTTGAGAAGATATCTGCGTCGAGTATGTATCGAGGACGGATCCGGCCACCTGAAAATCCGCTCCCTTCCTTCACCATTGCAAGTGTAATTGTTGGCAACGCTTGAAATGGGTCTAGAAAACATCCTCCCAACATAAGCAATAGGAAAAGGGGCAATCGTCATCATCGAATTTTGTCTGAGTATAGGCCATGCATCCGACCTCACTCGAAGTTGCAGAATCGATTCGAAGGTGTCATATGATCATGACCAGTTGACAGAAGCTGCATTGTAGTAAACGCATTTCGTAACTCCTACAACCTGAAGAACAACTTCATTTGCCCAGGGCTTTTCCTTCACGGTTGTCGTTTTTGCGACAGGGTCCCTAACAACAGTGTCATTCTCAGCGAGGTATTAAGGGAGAAGGAGCGAGCGATAGGCAGAGGAGGTGCCTTCGCAGCGCGTGCGCACATGTGGCATCTTCTTTGCGGGGATGCACTTTCATTCTTTGTACTGCCTTCAAATACGCCCTTCTCATGAAGGTGGAGGAATGGAGCGACTGAACCTGCAAAGAAAATTTAATATCATGTTTTTTCAGATATTTTCATTTTCTGCTGCGCTATACCCTCTTACCTATCTGCACCACGATACCACTGCTGTTACTGACCCCTCAAGAGTACGACCCCCCATGACCCAGCCCGACAGGTACGACCCCCCTGTCGAGGATTTCCTCGACCGATATTCACCCTGGTCAGCGGACGAATTGCGGCGCGCACTGCAGAGTTCTCGCGTTGAATGATTATAAAAGAATATAGAATGAAAATATAATAGACTGTACCATTGTACGTCCCACATCACCGAGCACGTGCTGTGATCGGCGCGATTTTTGTTTTGCTGAGCGTCTGGATCGGATTTCAATCTATTTCCTCACCACCACCGCTGCACGATGTCCGTACCAAATCAGCCAATACATTCAAATTTTTTTGAAATATAAGTTTTCCAAGTTATTCTGTGAATGAGATGTACGTAGGTATTTAGGGATACGTTTGTTGTAATAAATCTTAATTTGCTACAATAGCTTGACTCACAAGACCAGACGAGCTACAGAAATACAGATCATCATATACATATGAGCTTAGGACGATATAGTCAACAGCGGAAGCTTCGATGTAATAACACCAGTTTAGCTCCGCACACCGCGCGCATCACATGGTAGGCTTTAGTGAAGCTGGAACTTGCTGAGTATCAGGTCACGTGTCTGACTAACAGTAAGATGTTTGGAAGATGTGTCACATGAATTTCGAAGGCCGTCCAATTTTGCTGAAGATTGTAGCGTAATGCGCGCAGTAGCATGCGGAATGAAAATACACTTATCATGACTTTCGTAAACATTTAGCATTGATATCGAGCTCGGGTGATTTAGCGGTTTATAGAATTTCCACAATTGAAGAACCGGTGTGTAAGTGAAATATAACCAATCAATCAGCATCTAACCATGATGGAGATTGCAAATATGATGGAAATTCGCTATTGGTCCAAGCCCAGATAGTTGAGCAGCTCAACTTTTCTTTGCTTTTTAGATAGAATGGGTAGGAATGGAACATATTCACGTGCTAGGGACCTGGTTTAGTTCATTGAGTGCACGCTCAACTGTCGCTACTTTTATCAGTACAGTTGCTGCTCATACCACTTTCTGTCACCTACATTCAACCCTCGCCACCTTGATCGCTTGCCAGTGATAATGCAACGAAGTTGGTAGAGACCTGCATGGGCAAAACGCCCCTATCATTCCTTGTCATTTCTTATCAGTTCATCCTGTTCGCAATCGGCGTCCCGGTCCCAACCTCCACGCAACGTGTAGGAGCTAATATTTACTGTCACCACGAAGGCTGCAACGAAATTAACAGTACTCAAAGTCCAAATTTCCTTATCATCCGTTTTTCGCTTGTTCTCACTTCTAATCCTCCGCTATTCGTGCCATCCCCTATAAAAACATGTGAGAGCCAAGGCTCCAATGTAACCGCAAGGGCCGCAACGAAACTGGTGGTATCCACACTTTGACGCCTCCTTATCAGTTCTTATCAGTTGCTACCACATTCGTTCACTCAACTTCTTGGTCCCCGCCTCATCCCACATATCATACATAAGTGCAAACTCTCCACTGTCAACGCGAACGGTGCAACGAAATTGGTGACATCAAACATTTCGACGTCCGTTATCAGCTCCTATCAGTAGTTATCACTTCCGCCACCCGTCATCAGTGTTTCACGCCAGGCCGAAAAAAAATCAACAAATTATATCTAAGAGATTGAAAATGAAAAAAAAGCTCAAATGAAGGGCAAAAAGTGAGAGATGAAGAAATATAATGAAATTTAAAACAAGGATACAAAGAACCATAACAGAAAACAGAAAACAATAATAACAATATAAAATACAAGATGAAAAGACAAAAGAGTTAAAGTAGGAAACACAGCTATAGAAATCAATTAATACAGAGAGAAAGATAAAAAATAAATAGAGGTTGAGTATAATGATATGAAACCTCACATAATCAAAAATCAACTAGTAAAGAAGTCATAAAATAAAAACAACTAAAATAAGATTAATCATATGACGGCAAAAGAGCTTACGTATACATAAAACTATAAAAGAATAATATTTCAAAAGGGTAAGTACTAATTTCCTTTGTGTCCAAACAATTAATAAAAAACACAACAAACAAAAAAAAAAGAAAATAAGTGAAAGGATCAAGGAATAGAAAAAAAAAAAAAAAATAAAAACAACATACAAAATTAACAACATAAAGTAAGTAGAAGCCATTCTTAAATTTGAAATGCTAATGAAACCAGCAGAGATACATGGATAACAGTCAGTTTGCAGATAATAAGTTTAACACATAATAAAATAAGCAAAATTCACCGAACGTGATTAAAGAGTAAATGTAAAGAATAATATAAATCTATTTATAGGGATCGATGAAACAAGAAGACAAGCCAGACAAGATACTACTACGATTTAGAATAATGGGAAGAGAAGAAATTAAAAAGCAAAAATGCCACAAGAAAGGATCGAAGCAATAAGAGTCGATTGGATCTTGACACAGAAATGTAGAAAAATGTCATCGGTAGCCAGTGAAGGCCAAGAGACAAGTGCAAAGAAAAGAGAAAAGAAATCGGTCGAGAACGCTCAGGATTTAAGAGGGAAATCAATCACACTACTAAATTACGAGAATAGATGATAAAGAGGAAGAAGACGATAAAGAGACGACAGAGAAGAATAATGGGCTAACGAGAAGAACAAGATAGATGAGAGAGCAACAGAAAACGGCAGATGAAGAAGAGAAATAACGGATATCCGCATAGAGATAACAGAGCAGAAAAATATAATATTATGAAAAAAGGAAATTTGCGTAATAACTTACGAGAATTTCAAAGAATGTTACGAAAGCACGTGAACGCCACATTTGTGATTGTCCCCTAGGGTTCTATACTTCTGACCGAAGATCTGATCTTCACACGACCTCTGCCTGGGTTGTGCCTTAAGTCTGAGGAATACGCTAGCCGACTTGCCAATCAAAGCCGTTGCGTTTAGCATTTTTCCAAATGGAATGGTGTCAGGGACCTCCCCTGCAAAACAAGTGATTTGCAACCATGACTTTTCGAAAAAGGTTGTAGCCGGGACTCAAGCACCTCATTATAATCCTAGTCGTCTACCTGACATGTTGGCAAGCCAAACTTCAATGTCCCCCTCCTTTTGGAACCACCCCAGACCTTTGATGAACATCTTCCGAATTGTCTCTTCGAGCACATCTGCGGGTCCGACCAAAGTCTCTCCAAAAACCTCAAGACCCACCCGAATAGTAAGGAATAAGCTTCTTTCTGCCAGTCGAGTTGGTCTATGAGAGAAATTTCCACAGAAAGTCTTTTATACTAATTTTACCATTTCCACGAAAGCACTGTCTGTGTGGGTTCAAAGTATCATGTTGTGATCCTTTTTTGAGTGGGAATTCCAACCTTGCCAACCTGAACCCGCATTCATATACAAAGCCTTCTTCATCTTCTTTCGTGTCGTGTGCTCAATTGATTGAATGAGACACCGATTGGTCTTTTTTAAGATCGGGAAGATCATTTATGCGTAAAGTTGAGTAGTACGAAAAGAATAATTTGAGAAAATTAAGGCTATTCTTCTCCTGTTTTGAACAAGTAGCGATTGAGAACAACCCTCAGTCAAGGTCGAGAGCTTAGCATCAGGATTTCGGATTTCTCTCCAAACCTACGAGGACGCATGACTGGTTGACGTGCTATTTCGCAATAGGAAGGTTCAGAAGCATGGGGATCCCATTTCTGTGCTCGGTCTTCTTCAGAAAAACGCTTGCCGTGAAGAGGAATGATGCCAGAATAAGTAACGAAAGGAGAAGTAAAAATAGGTTAGGAAATCGATGCAAAAACTTCATCTGCCTCAGGGTGTCCACATAATTTTGATACAAAGAAAAAACTTTCCATGAAAAATAGTTCGCTAAGTTAGAACGAAATCTTTTGCCGAAATGTCATTGTAGGTTATCGACCACTAGGAGTTGAATGGTGAAGGTTTCATAACACAAAAAGCCTTTAGCTGACTCCTGAGAATCGATTCTAGGGTGTCCACATACTTTTACAAGATTATAAGCTCAGGAGGTTAGGGCTGTATACCGTATATTTAATGGTGCGCGTCAATCAGCGTGTGCATTGGTGCAGCTGCACACATGCCCTCTACTTCACGTCAAGCCCTTTAATTCGATCAATCCATCCACTTTTCTTGATCTAACTTCTTTTTTGAATGATTCGATTGGAATCTGAAGGTAGGTTTCCGGTTTATCAGAGTAAGAATTGATGTCGTTTCAGTTAGTACAGGTTTATGTTAGTGTTGCGTAGGTTGCAAGTATTGAGGTTGACACAGAATTTTGATCTGATTCGAATTCATGAACTTTTGGAACTAATCACCTATTACAACCACAAAATCTCGAACTTGTTTTTTGTCGAATCTCCCCATAAAGGTAATATAATGTACTGATTACAAAATGAAATATAATTTTTGGTGTTGGCGCCACATTTCTTTTTTTCTTTTGCCGCTCGCGGCTGTTTTCATCGAATTGGCTGTAAACTCGTATAGAACAGTTACTTGGTTTCTGCTTACGAATGTAACATTCTTTTTGGCGCTGGGACCAGAGAGGAGGCTCCGAGTTGGGTAAGCTACTACCTCTGTGATATTGTAACTTCAACTTTTGCCACATGATGCGTGGTTTACCCACCCAGTGCCTCAGTTCCCCTCCCTCTTTCTACCCCACACCCTCAAAAAATGAGTTTCTCTATCAACCTAAACACTTTAAACTTACGCAACACCAACATAAAACTGCACAGAATGAAATCACGTCCATTTTTACTCAAACAAATCGAAGAAACCTACCTTCAGATCTCAACCAAGTCCTCAAAAAGGTAAGTCCGGTAAAGAAAAAGAAAAGAAGCCTTCTTCAGCATTCATGAAGAGGAAAAAGGGAAAGGAATATTCATGAAAAGGAATCAGGATCCGTGAAAAGGAGTACTCTGTGTTCGTAGAGTTGAACTCATCAAAAGGAAAATTTTTAGCCTGAAACCGCTAATCCCTGAACAATTCATAGTAAGTGAGCGCAAATTCACAGCTTTCTATCAATGAAAAGCTCTCATTCTATTACATGAATCCCGGTACGGCCTGCGTCCTTTTGGCGCGTTCATCGTAAAGCCAGGTGTGGTACCGCAGCATAACACCTAAGTTTGCGCCCTTTTGGGTTATGGTAGCCTTTCAGAAATGCTGAAGAAGGCTCCTCGTAAAAAAAAGGAATGGATTGATCGAGTTGAAGTGCTCAACGTGAGGTAGAGGGAAATGTGTGCAGCTGCACCAACCAGACACGCTGCTTGACGCGCACCATTAAATATACGGTATTCAACCCTAACCTCCTGAGCTTATAATCTTGTCATACTTTTGGTACGCACGATGCGTCCCATAATTATAACTCCACCTAAGAATTTCCCAAAATCTCACAAATTAGATGTTTAAGAAAAAGTCTCCAATGTAGCAGTGTAGTAAATACAAATACGAAATTGCCTATAAACATCAACTTCCAACTTGAGATCCCAGGAATTTTTTCTAATAATTTTTGTTAAAAGGCCACTTAGCCGACGTCCCAAAATTATAACTCCACCTCATGTTTTTCTATTATTTTTCACTTCCGTTTCGCCAAACTTTTTTATTGTGCTAACATCTACTTCTCAAGGGGACAGTATGATAGAAAATGCTGTCTGACTTTTTAAAAGGTCAGCTCGTCGCAAAAACTGTTGAACAACGCTTTCTCGCCAGATTTGGACCAAATTCACGCCAAGCTCAAGAATTTCTTCAGGGGTCTTACATGATATGGAGCTTACGAGAGCTCTAAAGGTCTCTCATTGATTTTCGATAGAAACAAAGGCCGTGTCACAGAAGAAACATTCTTTTTTAGTAAGCCGTGCTCTGCCATCGAATCTTCTTTGAAACTTAATGTCTCAACGGAACAATGTTTTTGCTTGCGAATAAATCCCAAGTTGATTCTTGAGTGGAAAACGTGGAAGGCATCATCTGTGGCAAGAAACCATGGCGAAAATTGAGCCCATTTTCACAGAAAGATGCAACGGAGCCGACTGGAGTAAGGTTCGCTTTTGCTCGATATGTTTTAGCATTTGTTTGTTTTTCTTTTCGTGCTTTTCTCATCCTTAGTAGCTTTTCTCTTCGCGAAGCACTACCAGGAGAAAGAAAATGCCGAAGAGAAAGACAGACAAACAGTAATGAATCGCAAGTAAAAGCGAACCTTACTCCAGTCGGCTCGGATGCACCTTCATGGAAAACTCAGCCCGATTTTCGCCATGGTTTCTTGCCACAGATGATGCCTTCCACGTTTTCCACTCAAGAATCAACTTGGGATTCATTCGCAAGCAAGAAACATTGTTCCGTTGAGACATTAAGTTTCAAGAAGATTCGATGGCAGAGCACGGCTTATAAAAAAGGATGTTTTTCTGTGACACGGCCTTTGTTTCTATCGAAAATCAATGAGAGACCTTTAGAGCTCTTCTAAGCTCCATATCATGTAAGACCCCTGAAGAAATTCTTGAGCTTGGCGTGAATTTGGTCCAAATCTGGCGAGAAAGCGTTGTTCAACAGTTTTTGCGACGAGCTGACCTTTTAAAAAGTCAGACAGCATTTTCTATCATACTGTCCCCTTGAGAAGTAAGATGTTAGCACAATAAAAAAGTTTGGCGAAACGGAAGTGAAAAATAATAGAAAAACATGAGGTGGAGTTATAATTTTGGGACGTCGGCTAAGTGGCCTTTTGAACAAAAATTATTAGAAAAAATTCCTGGGATCTCAAGTTGGAAGTTGATGTTCATAGGTAATTTCGTATTTGTATTTACTACAATGCTACATTGCAGACTTTTTCTTATACATCTCAATTCAATAGTAGCAGAAAAATGGTTCCAACGTGTAAGACTTTTTCAGTTAGCAAATCTCACAGCATGGAGATTAAAATTCAGAGAAACAAGAAAAAAACAGTGAAAAGGAAACGATATCCTAGAATTGCTTGTTCAAGGAATGAATTTTAGCTTTTATAGGGAAGAATGAAAGAAAACGAAAATTATTATAATGAACAGTTGCATGGGCAGACATTGCTACTTCAGCAACCCGTTGACAACTTACATGTTTCTCAGTCGATCGCAACTGAAAAGGGAAGCAGTCATAGGCCTATATTTCACGAAATTATTTTAGCATGCCACACATCACATCACATCATCATCACGACACACCTTTCCTCTACAAACAGCAACATGTATACTCGATATCGGTGAGTTGGGGTAGGCGTGTCACCGGAAGTGACGTGCACTTGATAGAAACTATGTGGATAAGCTGCTTCCAACATACATCGCTGGATATCAGCAAAGCATGCTGGCAACAGCTTATCCACGCACTTCTATCAAGTGCACGTCACTTCCGGTGACACGCCCACCCCAACTTTCGGATATCGACTGTAGATAAAAATATCCTTCGCAGTTTGATCATCTCTAAACGAGATTATGAACAAAGTGTTATTAAATCTAGCTTCGTCATCATCAGAGGACTGGAGATGATCTGAAGCTTTTCGATTTGTTAGCTACTCCATCAACCGTTATACTATTCTCGACGTCAGAGGGCGTCGAGAACACTTTTGGATGCTGAGTGATAAAGTTTCAACTCACCGAAGATTCCACCTATGCACCAGTAGCGAGGGATGACCTCTAGCTTCCAGCAAGCGCAGTGGAAGATGCTCTGATCCTACATATTACCTGATGAAATTCACTTTCTACCAGTTTTGCTCCGCCCGCTATCGCGCGCATCACACGGCAGGCTTTAGCGAAACTGGAAGACCCATGGAATATCAGCATGAGGTACTCCATTAACCACCTCACTATTGAATGTGTTAGACCTTTCCCAGTTTCGCTGAAGTCCATCGAGAATACGCGTGATAACGTCTGGAGCTGAACAGCATTCTTCTTGATAACTTAGCGGTGAATAGGATTGCTGTCAGTCTCAAAATTAAAATGAAATATGCCTATTTACATAAGGAGCTAAGGCTTATCATTTATTTACATTCACCATTATTTAGAACCCCGAAAGGATTAGCGGTTTAATGAGTTTGGGCTTTCTTGATAGAAATGAAAGTTATCATTTGCTGAAGACTTGATTGAGTTTATGCAATCGACTGCTATTAAGTAAGCTGGTCATACAATGATACAATGTGCACGTACCACTACAAATAGAATTTGTAAGTAGGGACGCTCTAGTGTCAGCGCAAGCTGCGTAACGGAATCGACGACTTTTGCGTTCTGACGCGCCTTATCAGCCCTTTCAGTTGTAACCACTTTCAATCACCCACCAACAAT
>MU869442.1:0-12589 GCA_036418205.1 Ostertagia ostertagi | reverse complement strand
CTGACGCCCCTTATCAGCCCTTCTCAGCTGCAATCACTTCCAATCACCCATCAACAATATCCACGTCCCACCCACATGAAACCTGCGAGCACGGACGCTCTGGTGTCAACGCAAGCTGGGTAACGGAATCGACGACTTTTGCGTTCTGACGCCCCTTATCAGCCCTTCTCAGCTGCAATCACTTCCAATCACCCATCAACAATATCCACGTCCCACCCACATGACACCTGCGAGCATGGACGCTCTGGTGTCAACGCAAGCTGGGTAACGGAATCGACGACTTTTGCGTTCTGACGCCCCTTATCAGCCCTCTTCAGCTGCAGTCACTTCCAATCACCCATCAACAATATCCACGTCCCACCCACATGAAACCTGCGAGCACGGACGCTCTGGTGTCAACGCAAGCTGGGTAACGGAATCAACGACTTTTGCGTTCTGACGCCCTTTATCAGCCCTAATCAGATGCAATCACTTTCAATCACCCACCAACAATGTCCCCGTCCCACCCACATGACACCTGCGAGCATGGACGCTCTGGTGTCAACGCGAGCTGGGTAACGGAATCGACGACTTTTGCGTTCTGACGCCCCTTATCAGCCCTTATCAGTTGTAACCACTTTCCAATCACCCACCAACAATGTCCCCGTCCCACCCCACATGACACCTGCGAGTATGGACGCTCTAGTGTCAACGCAAGCTGGGTAACGGAATCGACGACTTTTGCGTTCTGACGCCCCTTATCAGCCCTTATCAGCTGCAATCACTTTCCAATCACCCACCAACAATGTCCCGTCCCACCACACATGACACCTTGCGAGTATGGACGCTCTGGTGTCAACGCAAGCTGGGTAACGGAATCGACGACTTTTGCGTTCTGACGCCCTTTATCAGCCCAAATCAGCTGCAATCACTTTCAATCACCCACCAACAATGTCCCACGTCCCACCCACATGACACCTGCGAGCATGGACGCTCTGGTGTCAACGCAAGCTGGGTAACGGAATCGACGACTTTTGCGTTCTGACGCCCCTTATCAGCCCTTATCAGTTGTAACCACTTTCCAATCACCCACCAACAATGTCCCCGTCCCACCCCACATGACACCTGCGAGTATGGACGCTCTAGTGTCAACGCGAGCTGGGTAACGGAATCGACGACTTTTGCGTTCTGACGCCCCTTATCAGCCCTTATCAGTTGTAACCACTTTCCATCACCTACCAACAATGTCCCGTCCCACCCCACATGACACCTGCGAGTATGGACGCTAGTGTCAACGCAAGCTGGGTAACGGAATCGACGACTTTTGCGTTCTGACGCCCCTTATCAGCCCTTATCAGTTGTAATCACTTTCAATCACCCACCAACAATGTCCCCGTCCCACCCCACATGACACCTGCGAGTATGGACGCTCTAGTGTCAACGCAAGCTGCGTAACGGAATCGACGACTTTTGCGTTCTGACGCCCCTTATCAGCCCTTATCAGTTGTAATCACTTTCAATCACCCACCAACAATGTCCCCGTCCCACCCACATGACACCTGCGAGCATGGACGCTCTGGTGTCAACGCGAGCTGGGTAACGGAATCGACGACTTTTGCGTTCTGACATGCCTTATCAGCCCTTATCAGCTGCAAGTCACTTCCAATCACCCCAACAATGTCCCGTCCCACCCCACATGACACCTGCGAGTATGGACGCTCTAGTGTCAACGCAAGCTGGGTAACGGAATCGACGACTTTTGCGTTCTGACGACCCTTATCAGCCCTTATCAGTTGCAATCACTTTCATCACCCACCAACAATGTCCCGTCCCACCCACATGACACCTGCGAGTATGGACGCTCTAGTGTCAACGCAAGCTGGCGTAACGGAATCGACGACTTTTGCGTTCTGACGCCCCTTATCAGCCCTTATCAGTTGTAATCACTTTCAATCACCCACCAACAATGTCCCCGTCCCACCCCACATGACACCTGCGAGCATGGTTGCTCTGGTGTCAACGCGAGCTGGGTAACGGAATCGACGACTTTTGCGTTCTGACGCCCCTTATCAGCCCTTATCAGTTGCAATCACTTTCAATCACCCACCAACAATGTCCCGTCCCACCCCACATGACACCTGCGAGCATGGACGCTCTGGTGTCAACGCGAGCTGGGTAACGGAATCGACGACTTTTGCGTTCTGACGCCCCTTATCAGCCTTTCAGCTGCAATCACTTTCAATCACCCACCAACAATGTCCCCGTCCCACCCCACATGACACCTGCGAGTATGGACGCTCTAGTGTCAACGTGAGCTGGGTAACGGAATCGACGACTTTTGCGTTCTGACGCCCCTTATCAGCCCTTATCAGATGCAATCACTTTCAATCACCCACCAACAATGTCCCGTCCCACCCCACATGACACCTGCGAGCATGGACGCTCTGGTGTCAACGCAAGCTGGGTAACGGAATCGACGACTTTTGCGTTCTGACGCCCCTTATCAGCCCTTATCAGTTGTAACCACTTTCCATCACCCACCAACAATGTCCCCGTCCCACCCCACATGACACCTGCGAGTATGGACGCTCTGGTGTCAACGCGAGCTGGGTAACGGAATCGACGACTTTTGCGTTCTGACGCCCCTTATCAGCCCTTATCAGTTGTAACCACTTTCATCACCCACCAACAATGTCCCCGTCCCACCCCACATGACACCTGCGAGTATGGACGCTCTGGTGTCAACGCGAGCTGGGTAACGGAATCGACGACTTTTGCGTTCTGACGCCCCTTATCAGCCCTTATCAGTTGTAATCACTTTCAATCACCCACCAACAATGTCCCCGTCCCACCCCACATGACACCTGCGAGTATGGACGCTCTAGTGTCAACGCAAGCTGGGTAACGGAATCGACGACTTTTGCGTTCTGACGCCCCTTATCAGCCCTTATCAGTTGTAACCACTTTCCATCACCTACCAACAATGTCCCGTCCCACCCCACATGACACCTGCGAGTATGGACGCTCTAGTGTCAACGCGAGCTGGGTAACGGAATCGACGACTTTTGCGTTCTGACGCCTTATCAGCCCTTATCAGTTGCAATCACTTTCAATCACCCACCAACAATGTCCCCGTCCCACCCCACATGACACCTTAGAGTATGGACGCTCTAGTGTCAACGCTGAGCTGGGTAACGGAATCGACGACTTTTGCGTTCTGACGCCCCTTATCAGCCCTTATCAGTTGTAATCACTTTCAATCACCCACCAACAATGTCCCCGTCCCACCCCACATGACACCTGCGAGTATGGACGCTCTAGTGTCAACGCAAGCTGGGTAACGGAATCGACGACTTTTGCGTTCTGACGCCCCTTATCAGCCCTTATCAGTTGTAACCACTTTCCATCACCTACCAACAATGTCCCCGTCCCACCCCACATGACACCTGCGAGTATGGACGCTCTAGTGTCAACGCAAGCTGCGTAACGGAATTGACGACTTTTGCGTTCTGACGCGCCTTATCAGCCCTTATCAGTTGTAACCACTTTCATCACCCACCAACAATGTCCCCGTCCCACCCCACATGACACTGCGAGTATGGACGCTCTAGTGTCAACGCAAGCTGGGTAACGGAATCGACGACTTTTGCGTTCTGACGCCCCTTATCAGCCCTTATCAGTTGTAACCACTTTCATCACCACCAACAATGTCCCGTCCCACCCCACATGACACCTGCGAGTATGGACGCTCTGGTGTCAACGCAAGCTGGGTAACGGAATCGACGACTTTTGCGTTCTGACGCCCCTTATCAGCCCTTATCAGTTGCAATCACTTTCCAATCACCCACCAACAATGTCCCGTCCCACCCACATGACACCTGCGAGCACGGACGCTCTGGTGTCAACGCGAGCTGGGTAACGGAATCGACGACTTTTGCGTTCTGACATGCCTTATCAGCCCTCTTATCAGCTGCAGTCACTTCCAATCACCCACCAACAATGTCCCCGTCCCACCCCACATGACACCTGCGAGCATGGACGCTCTAGTGTCAACGCAAGCTGGGTAACGGAATCGACGACTTTTGCGTTCTGACGCCCCTTATCAGCCCTTATCAGTTGTAACCACTTTCCATCACCTACCAACAATGTCCCCGTCCCACCCCACATGACACCTGCGAGTATGGACGCTCTAGTGTCAACGCAAGCTGCGTAACGGAATCGACGACTTTTGCGTTCTGACGCCGCCTTATCAGCCCTTATCAGTTGTAATCACTTTCATCACCACCAACAATGTCCCCGTCCCACCCCACATGACACCTTGCGAGTATGGGACGCTCTGGTGTCAACGCAAGCTGGGTAACGGAATCGACGACTTTTGCGTTCTGACGCCCCTTATCAGCCCTTATCAGTTGTAACCACTTTCAATCACCCACCAACAATGTCCCCCCACCCCACATGACACCTGCGAGTATGGACGCTCTAGTGTCAACGCAAGCTGGGTAACGGAATCGACGACTTTTGCGTTCTGACGCCCCTTATCAGCCCTTATCAGTTGCAATCACTTTCCAATCACCCACCAACAATGTCCCGTCCCACCCCACATGACACCTGCGAGTATGGACGCTCTAGTGTCAACGCGAGCTGGGTAACGGAATCGACGACTTTTGCGTTCTGACGCCCCTTATCAGCCCTTATCAGTTGTAACCACTTTCCATCACCTACCAACAATGTCCCCGTCCCACCCCACATGACACCTGCGAGTATGGACGCTCTGGTGTCAACGCAAGCTGGTAACGGAATCGACGACTTTTGCGTTCTGACGCCCCTTATCAGCCCTTATCAGTTGTAACCACTTTCAATCACCACCAACAATGTCCCCGTCCCACCCCACATAACACCTGCGAGTATGGACGCTCTAGTGTCAACGCAAGCTGCGTAACGGAATTGACGACTTTTGCGTTCTGACGCCCCTTATCAGCCCTTATCAGTTGCAATCACTTTCAATCACCCACCAACAATCCCCGTCCCACCCCACATGACACCTGCGAGCATGGACGCTCTGGTGTCAACGCAAGCTGGGTAACGGAATCGACGACTTTTGCGTTCTGACGCCCCTTATCAGCCCTTATCAGTTGTAACCACTTTCCATCACCTACCAACAATGTCCCCGTCCCACCCCACATGACACCTGCGAGTATGGACGCTCTAGTGTCAACGCAAGCTGCGTAACGGAATCGACGACTTTTGCGTTCTGACGCCCCTTATCAGCCCTTATCAGTTGCAATCACTTTCAATCACCCACCAACAATGTCCCCGTCCCACCCCACATGACACCTGCGAGTATGGACGCTCTAGTGTCAACGCAAGCTGCGTAACGGAATTGACGACTTTTGCGTTCTGACGCGCCTTATCAGCCCTTATCAGTTGCAATCACTTTCAATCACACCAACAATGTCCCCGTCCCACCCATGACACCCTGCGAGCATGGACGCTCGGTGTCAACGCAAGCTGGGCTGCCAGGGTAACGGGAATCGACGACTTTTGCGTTCTGACGCCCCTTATCAGCCCTTATCAGTTGCAATCACTTTCATCACCCACCAACAATGTCCCCGTCCCACCCACATGACACCTGCGAGTATGGACGCTCTGGTGTCAACGCAAGCTGGGTAACGGAATCGACGACTTTTGCGTTCTGACGCCCCTTATCAGCCCTTATCAGCTGCAATCACTTTCCAATCACCACCATCAACAATGTCCCCGTCCCACCCCACATGACACCTGCGAGTATGGACGCTCTAGTGTCAACGCAAGCTGGGTAACGGAATCGACGACTTTTGCGTTCTTCTGACGCCCCTTATCAGCCCTTATCAGCTGCAATCACTTTCAATCACCCACCAACAATGTCCCGTCCCACCCACATGACACCTGCGAGCATGGACGCTCTGGTGTCAACGCGAGCTGGGTAACGGAATCGACGACTTTTGCGTTCTGACGCCCCTTATCAGCCCTTATCAGTTGCAATCACTTTCAATCACCCACCAACAATGTCCCGTCCCACCCACATGACACCTGCGAGCATGGACGCTCTGGTGTCAACGCGAGCTGGGTAACGGAATCGACGACTTTTGCGTTCTGACGCCCCTTATCAGCCCTTATCAGTTGTAACCACTTTCCAATCACCCACCAACAATGTCCCCGTCCCACCCCACATGACACCTGCGAGTATGGACGCTCTGGTGTCAACGCAAGCTGGGTAACGGAATCGACGACTTTTGCGTTCTGACGCCCCTTATCAGCCCTTTATCAGTTGTAACCACTTTCCATCACCTACCAACAATGTCCCCGTCCCACCCCACATGACACCTGCGAGTATGGACGCTCTAGTGTCAACGCAAGCTGCGTAACGGAATCGACGACTTTTGCGTTCTGACGCCCTTATCAGCCCTTATCAGTTGCAATCACTTTCATCACCCACCAACAATGTCCCCGTCCCACCCCACATGACACCTGCGAGTATGGACGCTCTAGTGTCAACGCAAGCTGCGTAACGGAATCGACGACTTTTGCGTTCTGACGCCCCTTATCAGCCCTTATCAGTTGTAACCACTTTCCATCACCTACCAACAATGTCCCCGTCCCACCCCACATGACACCTGCGAGTATGGACGCTCTAGTGTCAACGCAAGCTGCGTAACGGAATCGACGACTTTTGCGTTCTGACGCCCCTTATCAGCCCTTATCAGTTGTAACCACTTTCCATCACCTACCAACAATGTCCCCGTCCCACCCCACATGACACCTGCGAGTATGGACGCTCTAGTGTCAACGCAAGCTGCGTAACGGAATCGACGACTTTTGCGTTCTGACCCCTTATCAGCCCTTATCAGTTGCAATCTTTCAATCACCACCAACAATGTCCCCGTCCCACCCCACATGACACCTGCGAGCATGGACGCTCTGGTGTCAACGCAAGCTGGGTAACGGAATCGACGACTTTTGCGTTCTGACGCCCCTTATCAGCCCTTATCAGTTGTAACCACTTTCCATCACCCACCAACAATGTCCCCGTCCCACCCCACATGACACCTGCGAGTATGGACGCTCTGGTGTCAACGCAAGCTGCGTAACGGAATCGACGACTTTTGCGTTCTGACGCCCCTTATCAGCCCTTATCAGTTGTAACCACTTTCCATCACCCACCAACAATGTCCCCGTCCCACCCCACATGACACCTGCGAGTATGGACGCTCTAGTGTCAACGCAAGCTGGCGTAACGGAATCGACGACTTTTGCGTTCTGACGCCCCTTATCAGCCCTTATCAGCTGCAATCACTTTCAATCACCCATCAACAATGTCCCGTCCCACCCACATGACACCTGCGAGCATGGACGCTCTGGTGTCAACGCGAGCTGGGTAACGGAATCGACGACTTTTGCGTTCTGACGCCCCTTATCAGCCCTTATCAGTTGCAATCACTTTCAATCACCCAACAATGTCCCACGTCCCACCCCACATGACACCTGCGAGCATGGACGCTCTGGTGTCAACGCAAGCTGGGTAACGGAATCGACGACTTTTGCGTTCTGACGCCCCTTATCAGCCCTTATCAGTTGTAACCACTTTCCATCACCTACCAACAATGTCCCCGTCCCACCCCACATGACACCTGCGAGTATGGACGCTCTAGTGTCAACGCAAGCTGGGTAACGGAATCGACGACTTTTGCGTTCTGACGCCCCTTATCAGCCCTTATCAGTTGCAATCACTTTCAATCACCCACCAACAATGTCCCGTCCCACCCACATGAAACACCGAGCATGGACGCTCTGGTGTCAACGCGAGCTGGGTAACGGAATCGACGACTTTTGCGTTCTTATCAGCCCTTATCAGTTGTAATCACTTTCCAATCACCCACCAACAATGTCCCCGTCCCACCCCACATGACACCTGCGAGTATGGACGCTCTAGTGTCAACGCGAGCTGGGTAACGGAATCGACGACTTTTGCGTTCTGACGCGCCTTATCAGCCCTTATCAGTTGTAATCACTTTCCATCACCCACCAACAATGTCCCCGTCCCACCCCACATAACACCTGCGAGTATGGACGCTCTGGTGTCAACGCGAGCTGGGTAACGGAATCGACGACTTTTGCGTTCTGACGCGCCTTATCAGCCCTTATCAGTTGTAACCACTTTCATCACCCAATGTCCCCGTCCCACCCCACATAACACCTGCGAGTATGGACGCTCTGGTGTCAACGCGAGCTGGGTAACGGAATCGACGACTTTTGCGTTCTGACGCCCCTTATCAGCCCTTATCAGTTGTAACCACTTTCCATCACCCACCAACAATGTCCCCGTCCCACCCCACATAACACTTGTAAGTATGGTTGCTCTGGTGTCAACGCGAGCTGGGTAACGGAATCGACGACTTTTGCGTTCTGACGCATCTTATCAGCCCTTATCAGTTGCTATCGCTTTCATCATGTACCACCAATGTCCCGGGACCACCCCACATAACACTTGTAAGTATAGACGCTCTAGTACCAATATGAACGACAAAACGAAATTGGCGATGCTCGCTTTCTAGCCCCTCTTATCAGCTATTATCAGTCGTTATCAGTTCCTATCACGTACCACTTGTGTCCCCATCCCACCCCCTATAACATATGTAAGAACCATGGCGCTATCATTGCTGTGACTCGAGCTACGAATTTCGTGACAACACACACACACACATACTTGTAGAGAGAAGCGAATTATACATGGTAGTATTGTGAAGGTGGATGGGTGACTTAAGCCCCTTTCACCGAGTGCTCGAGTACTCGGAAATGTTCTCGACGTTATAGAACGAGATTACTATAAGCGTTTGATCGAGCAGCTAACAAATCGAAAAGCTTCTCCAGGCCTCTGAAGAAGACGAAGCGGTCGAAACGTAGGCCAGCGAATAAAGATTCCATCTTAAAAGACCTCGTTCTGACATAGAGCTCAAAAGCAGTTACAGGGCGTTCGACCTCAAATGCACAGGTTTCAACAAAGGACGACATGGAGACTATTTCACTCAACTTTTTTCATTGGAGAGCACGAAAAAAACACTTCGAACGTCACAAACCACACAAGTACAAACAAAAACCAAATTTCAACTCGATTATTTTTTCCAGGCGCTGACCAATCAGCTTCTGCTAAGTACGTGGACGTTTCGTTCGCAATCAGACTCAACAGTGCATTGCGCAGATTTCAAAACTTCTGCGACCCCCTCCCTTTAGAAGGGTCTGTATGCCCCACTGCATGAGCTACTGTCTTTTTACATATTTTAGGCCCATCATCGGTGTATGGGCCGTCACCGACATGGAGAGGTGGTGGACAGTGGTAAGTCCGCGCGCTTTGTCTCGCTCAGAGGAGGGAATCGAGGCAAATGAAGTTTTATTCATTAAATAGAAGGAATTTCCAAATTTTTGCGTAAACCAATACATGGTTTAATCGCAGATTTCTACTTTCAGAAACCACCAAGTTTTTTCGCACTCGCAAATCTCCTTATTTATAAACTGAATAATCGAACCTTGCAGCAATTACGTTACGATACAAACCTCTCCATTTAAGGTACTATATCTTATCAGATATCAGAAGATCTCCTGAGATGGAATGCAAAAATTTAAAAACTACAAATTGTTTTCTTTCTAAAAACTCTGAATTTTATGCAAATGTCCAATTTATGAGAAAGAAAAAGGGCCGTTCTTTTTCTGTGCATATGCGAGTTTTCATCATTTGAAGGTTCAAGCTAATTAGAACTGGAAGATTAGCTCTTTCAGAAAAGTACCGGATATTTTTCCATAAATCACTTCTTTCAAAAATAGTTCCCGTTGTTCCTTTTTCTCAGGGGTTTGTGGTCTGATTTCGGAAAATCGCTAGTCTTCGTCATCAAAGGTTCATAACTTCCATCATGAATTTTTCTCCTTCTTAAAATTAGACTCATATTGACTTTTTGATTTTTCAAAGCTAATTAGGAGATTGACGCGTTTAAGAGATACCGATTTTTCTCAATGACTTTCGAAAAGTCGTCGCGTTGTTCCATTTTCCCTCAATGACTTTCTTAGGTCATTGAAAGGTTAGTATTCAACCTTCATATGGCCGTAAGTTTCTTCAAAGTCGGTACAGTGAGAAGCGGTGAAGACCACTGAAATCAACAAGATCAGTACTATATAACCTTGGATAAAAAACCTTTTCCCTGTCATAAGCTTTACTCACGGGGAATGTCGATACGCGTTAATGTGCGTGCAGTCGCTGCTGCCTACTCTGCTGCCTACGCTGGCAAATTCTTACTGGTATCAGGTAGTTGGGCAATAGGCCTCTGTAGTTGCAGAGCTAAAACGAAATGGTGCGCACAAACTCGACGAGTGGTCCCTCGAGCATAGAAATTACCGTGGTTGTATGGTACGCACAGCAGTGTTCCAAGCGATCATCTGAACTCTTTGACACAATTCTTTCATTGAAACAAGTGCATCCTGCTCTGCGCCCAGCGCATGCTCATGGAAGCATTAGCCCGCTAATCGGAATTCCTCCTATCTCTCCTCCTCCCGCAGCTGCGTTGAGGGACCTCTCCGCACATTTCTGTGGGTTCATCTTCAGCCCTAAGCTGCTCTGCTACTCGCTGGATTCCAGCCTTGGCTTTCACCAAGTCGTCCCAGTTCGTAGAGTAGACTTTGAGGTCATCCATATAAAAGATGTGCCCCACCTCAAAGGCTACCTCTCTCCTCTGGCAGAATTGCCAGTCTTAGTCCTGTATGGCTCTATATTCGAGGTCAGCCAAGCGGCGGGCTAGGCAAATAACGGTAGGCAGTTATCTCCTAGCACGAGGCCATTTCTGACGTCAAAGGGAGCAGTCGTGAGCTACTCTGGAACCCATGGTACCTATCACTGTGTCTGGACATGATTCTCCGACAAACGTCCATCTGTCGTGTTTTCATCGTTCTGTATGTCTGTCACGAAATTCCCTAGCTCCTCGGGATCCACCTGGAGGGACCGGGTCAAGTGTGGGATGGGTGGGTCAGGTCTCGAGAAGTACAAAACATACAACAGCTGAACGGAGTTCCGCCCACAGAGGGATTCCGATTCCAAAAGAACACCGAAGCGGGAAAGAAGTGGGTAAAGGTGTGCATTGGTAAGTCAGATCGAATTAGGGAGACCCACCCCGGTGGGCGGGGCGTTCTCCAAAAAAGCAGTGCTTTATGAAAAATTTCATAACTCGGTTGGGAGAAAGCCTACAGAGCAGAAAACAAATTGGTGTAGGGAGCAATGTCTAAGGTGTTTCCAGCATACATGACGTGGGCGGAGGCCCGCCCACAATGGGCGGAGCGCGCTCTGAAGTGTACAGCGTTTCTACAAGTCCTCATAATTTGGTTTCGAGAAGTCTTAGAGAGCGGGAAAAGGTGGACTGAGGTTCGAGAAGGAGAAGAAGACAAATCTTAATGGTGGGCGCGGCTTGCACAGTGGACGGAGTTTGCTTTCAAAGCTGTAACTCGGTCCTCCAATTTCTCGGACACTGGGAGAAAAGGTTATAGAGGTTGGCAGTAGGAAAGAGGTGCAGAACAATCTACGTTTCTCTCAACGCTGATAGACCTGGAATTGCTGGCAACTTCTTTCAGCATTACTCGTTTCGCCCATCTGGTGCTCTGGTGGGTTTCGAGGATTGATAACCAGTTCATTTTCCTACCCCTTGTTTGCTCTTGCCTCGAGGTTTTTGTAGCAAACAGATTGTTATTCATTGTTGTCAATGTCGTTATAAAACATCGCCAATATTAAAGCCTTTTTGCTAGTTGTGTTTCAATTCATTTCACTTCTCTGCTGATCTTCATCCAAGTAAACTACTTTGGAATCTGAGCTCCTGACAAAGCCGAAACAGCAGTAGAGAAAATGCACCGTTCTAAGACAACGATGGACTAAATAAATTATCTGCGTAGGCGTTCCATGATAGCACAAATCTAAAAATACCTTAAGACACATCCACACATAAACAAATACATAAACACATGAAAATCGTATTCGCTTATGAAGGAAGTCCTTAACTCAAGGATTTACGATACTGGAGCAATTCTAGTCAAATTTATGGAGACATGGCAGCCATCACCATGAAGTCAGTTAGTTTGTAGAGTACAGGTAGCATGACTATTAATTTCGTAGCGTAACTTCGAAAATTTGACATCTGGTCAATTATTTAAGCGAGTATCAGATCTATCCTGAAACTTTAGTGAGATCTTCGTGAATCCACGTATATATGCATATATATGCATATATATATATATATGCATATATCCACCAATTACACACTTGTTTTCGATTGTTGACTGCTGTTTTTGGCCACCGTTCGCCTTGCAAAGTTTCACGAATCAGCATTTTCGTAGAACTTCACGCACTGTTTATAATAGTATTTACAACACATGCATAACCACGTACGAATGAATCAGGTATGCATAAGCTTAGTGTATCACCAGATTTCCTATCCGTTGAGCACATTAAGTCGGCATTTGGTTCAGATCCGCAAAGTTTTTTTTTCTTGAAAAGGTTTTTCGTAGCCATTCTCCAATTAGCAGACCACGGGCGCTGCAGTGGTAT
>MU869441.1:7425-44384 GCA_036418205.1 Ostertagia ostertagi | reverse complement strand
ACGCTCTTATCATTTTCCAAACTAGACGGTATATCGAACTCCACTCACTGCAAAATGATCTCTATTGACTACACCTACTCCGTTAGTGCCTTCATGCCGAGGAACCATCTCAGTTCGTGGGCAGTGTAATTAGTAAGGAAGAGAGACTGGGTGCGTTCTCCTCCTGAAGTCTGGTCACCACAGTTGCGCGATCATTGAAGCTTAAGGTTGAGTTTCGGTCCAGACTTAAGGCTTATGCTTACGCATTGGCTTATGCCTAAGCCTATGATTGAGACCTAGGTTTAGAGCGATCATGAATGAACCGCGTCTCAATTTTTAGTGACCTGATCCCAGGAGGAAGCACTACACACCCAGTAAGGATAAACAGGTGCTGCGAAGCTTTTTCACATTAACACATCCACGACGACGCCCCTTTTCCACTTTTCGGTCGCGTGGAAAGGACGCGATTTTGTGGGCGCCGCCGCCTCACCACATAACCGCAGATTTTGTTTTGTAAATGAACAAAAACATGAATGTCACAAAATAATTTCTGCAATGTCCAATGCGTAAAGATTATCTAAACATATAACAGTAGGATTTCGATCAGAACGACAAATAGTGGTTACGAAAAGAGAGCATTTATTCACTTTCCCCGTGAAGGAATTTAAAGCATTTTACACTCGATTACGAGGTTTGCCCACCTATCTGTCCATTCCTAGCGCCTGGCAAGCGATTATCAGTTGGCAGCCCATATGGGCTGCCATCGTCCCAGGAGCGCATGTTGTTGGCAGCCCATATGGGCGGCCATCGGCGTGAATGTGTTAACAACCGCTGAAGGATGGAATATGGGCGCTTTCGCACTGATGTCTTCTCTTTCGCCCAAGCGTTAGTCTCTCGCAGTTGCAAGGTTCGCTGCCTTTTGCACTAAAAGGTAAGATATGCTAAAAAAAAAAGAACAGTCAACTTTCTGAAGGAGGAGAATTCCGTCTTTCCTTGACGCCCGCCCTCAAAAGCGGGCTACCTTTATCACAATGGCATGAACGTCAAGCAAAAAGAATTAAGGATTGATTCACGATTTCAACTGCATGACGCGCAAACCAGCTATATCTCAAAAACCCGTATAGCACTCATTTTAAAGAATAGATTTTAAGGTTTTCAAAAGGAAATTTAAGCATCCAAAAGGGAGAAAAACCTTTTCCGGCTTTTCTTGACCAAATCGAAGAACCACTCTTTTTATTTTGGCTTGCTTTTATTTTATTAACTGCTGTTGTTGACCGCCGTTCGCCTTGGAAGTTTCAAGAATGCTGGGTTGGTGAACAAATTTTCGCACTAGGGGACTTGAGTTGCTTTCCGTACAAGTGCGCTACCAGTTACCTATCGGGGCACCATTTCATTCCAACTCAGCTTTTCATGGTATGCTTTACCATAGCTTACCAGCATTCACACGTATAACGTTGAGCCGGTTAGCCGTGTGAGTGCTGAAAGCTATGGTAAGTATACCATGAAAAGCTGAGTTGGGATGAAATGGTGCCCCGGTAGCGTAACTGGTAGCGCACTTGCCCGGAAAGCGAGAGGTGCGGGTTCTAGTCCCGCCTGGGGCGAAAGTTTTGTTCACAACCCAGCATTCTTGTGAAACACACCCTTTTTATCGTTTCCTGACAGTTACTTGACAGCGTTCAACACTGGTTCTACTTCAGCACGAAACAAACTTAGCATGACTTAAACGTGGGTTTGTGCAGAGCCTTGTGAATGAGGTCCTGCCCATGGTCAGGTTCCACTCAGGCTCCTACTATTACTACCCCACCTAGAGGCCTCCTCAAAATTGAATGAGTCACACAGCTTCTCTGAACAAAGTCTATCAAGTGCTGCTCAAGACTTTTCGGTCTAAATATAAGGTATGCCAGCTGTAGAGGAAATCCAAGCTGAAGTTCAAGAATTTCGAGAGAGAATTCCAACTTGGAGCCCGGATTGGTCTCCCGATTTCCCATCAGTTTCCCCCGAGAGACTCCGCCTTTTGCTAAATATCGATTCGTGAGCACGACAAAGTTCAAAATGTTGGTAAAAAAACAGTGAACAAAGCAAACGTACCAGTGAGAGGAACAAGCATAAATCTGGAATAGTCATGTCCATAGAAAAGATATAAGTGATTGCGGGATATGAATGGACTCGCGAATGTCGCTGAAAAAAAGGTCTAATTTTGATCCGCCGTTATAGCAACTCCACCATTTTTTTTTCATTTTCCCCTAATACCGATATTGTTCAGCATGTTGTTCACTATTTGAGCCCCGAAAATTTGAAATTTTCGGGCATTTCCCAAGTTTCCCAACTCAACTACATACATCAACGAACGGCAGCAAGCAATGCTGACGTTAATCCGATTAAATCGAGTCACTGAAACGTGAATTCGCTACAGGGTAAAGCGCCCAGTGATGAGGCATTCGACCGAATCGGGATGAACAGAAAGTGCTATTTCGTGGAAAATAATAGGATGAGGAAAGATTTATTTTCATGACGAAAATGCAAATTTTATGATCGTCTCACGAGATGTCGACCATCTTTGATTCAGGGGGGATATGAAAAGGAATCTGTGATCTCAATCCAAAGTAAGATGTAATAGAAAGAGAAAATGTGTTTCGTTATAGTTATAGTGCCCTAATTTTTACGCTTTACTCCCATGATGTCAAATAATTGCTGTGAACGAAGTTGAATTTGACTTCTGCGACTTTGGTGGGAACGACACCTTTTTGATAACAAATGTTTCACTCATTTCTAGACTTTCCCACAGTATCAAGCTTTTGTCAGTATCAAGCATCAATCTTCCTGATTGATGCTTGATACTGACAAAAGCTGCGGGGTCTTCCTGACGGGGGCGGGGTCGGGGGCTACTGCATAGTAATCAATAATAAGGGTTCAGGGGGTTCAGCGGCGCGCCTAGCCTCGAGGGGTCTTTTGGAGTGATTTGATCTACATGATCAACCCTCCGGAGGTCCCTAAAGCAAATGACCCTAAGGCTTTACCTATTTAAGCCACGTTACTACCAGCTCGGGGTGGCAGGTGGACCTCTCTGGCCAGCATCTCTAAAGGTTCGTTCTCATCTCCCTCCATGACATTGTTTTAGTAATTTACTCCCTGTTGAATGAATCTTGTAGGTTGAAATAGTGTTTGGACGGGTAGTTTCCTAAATAGCTTTCGACTTTTCCAGGCTCTGAAGAAGGTGAAAGCACCGAAACGTCGGCCAAATAAAGCTATTGACAATCTTGGTCGGAAGCTCAGTACTAAACTATTCTATCAAGCTTTTCTTGGTTTTTCACCTGCAAAGTACAGCCATCAATCTCATTCCTGCTTGCTACACACACTCAGAGGCAAGCCCTTGGACGAAAATGGTGTATAGTAGCACTTTGTGGTGATGACTGAGCCGCGAAACGAACTGGAAATGGAGAGGGAAGCAAACTAACCGCCGGAATTGCTAAAATCAAGGCATTTTTTAGGTCTGCAATTTTTAATTTTCTAAATGACTTTTTGTTTTTTATCACCCCTCACTCACTGATGAGCCCCGGGAGTTTATGAAAACAATGTGGTTTTGTCTGGGTTAGGGGGCAAAACGAACCACTTTATACTTTAACATATCTATTTATTGGTTTTTTCCTTGTTTTTAGTTATGCCAACCCCTCTCAGTAAGCTTGGCTGGCTCGATGCGCCAGATCGCCAGAGACGCCAATCTCTACATCAATTTGCGGTGGGTGGGAGCGATTGCAGGCGGGTCGATGGTTTGCGCTCGTGAGAATAGCGCATAACACGCGCAACTTGTGGCAGCAACGAAGTTGCATGAATCTAAGAGGTACGTCCCACAATTTCCTCGCGCTACCCTATCCCAGTCGGGCTAATTGCGGGACATTCTTTATTCGTTCTTCTATATAATTGTGTTGTGCCTAGTCATAGATGTTCATGTACAAAGTTGCGGGCAGAGAGAATGAAATCTAGGAAAGAAACAGCTCCTGGAAAAGCTCACCTGCTCGACTGCACCTGCCACGATGGGTGGAGTCAAAAGTACATACTGTCGCGACGCGTGCCATGGCAGATGGCGTGACATGACAAGAGTCCTTCCAAGAGGCCCATCGCGCGGCGAAGGAAGAGACGCAGATGCGGCGAAGGACGAGTCGCAGCGCGTGCTGTGCGATATGAGACGTAGTATGGTACACTATGTTTAACCTGACGCCTAACCGCTACAGTATGCGCTGCGACTCGTCCTTTGCCGCTCGGGACCTCTTGGGAACACCCTGAGACCACGCCTAAGTATGTAGGAATTTTGAACGTGAAACTTGTTTTCCCAACACCCTTGCATGTTTTAGCTCCACACTGCCAACGATTGTGACAGTTTTACAACGGGAATTCAAATTTTTTATAGTCTCGCTGTTATTTGGATTATTTTCGGAACTAACGCAATGTTCGTTCTTTTTTATTCTCAGCTGAGCAAAGAGGCTAAGTATCATTTTCAGTGAGGATGGTAATGTCATTCCCCTAAACGGTTCCGTTTTGCTTTGATCCTATTGACCTGGCACATCCTCCAATTGTGCATAATATTGGTTGTCCGGAAAGTTTCCGCCGATTTTGACTCTCAAATTCAAAAGCGCATATCTCGGTTCAAACAAAGCGCCTTTGCTCGAAATAAAAACTATTACAATCCCATACCTTTGCCTACAAGAAATGAGTTTGACTGATCCGGATGTTGGAAGTGCTGGAGTTTTGTGAGTTAGAACTCAGTGAAGGTCATTCACCGACTATTGAAGTTATACGATGCTAAATCTTTCGTAGTAAATCTTAATGATTGGAAAGGTGAAGTGTGTAGGCAATAGGTCCAGTGTGTAAAATGTTAGCAACACAACTTCGTAGCTCAGCTAGTTCAACTTGGAACTCCGAGATGGGGTTGTGCAACAGTGGGTAGAAGAGGCGGCGGCACCCAATTTTCGACTTCTTTGGGCTTTTACCCTCACCGCTATGTTTGAAAATCCTATGCTTCGATTACACATAATTCAAAAGCAGTCCTGTTCAACAGTTTCATGCAGATTTGGTTTGGTCAAAACTCAGCTGATCTTTATCAGTCTCCGATATCACTAATCTCCTTCAAAGCTTTCAACATCGCGAGAAAGACATTTTGAATTACGACTGCACAGCGTATTTTTTGTGGACTCCGAACCAAATGCTTAGTTGATATCGCAACTTGCTTCCGCACATTTCCGAGCAAGTTTGAGGGGAAACAAGAAACTAGTGCAAAGCAGGCTGTTGAGTATGTTGTATTCAAGACTTCAAAAAAAAGTGGAAAGGTGATTCAGTGTTGAAAGAGATAGCAGGTTTGGATAGAGCGAGAACGAGCTTTCTAACGATATAAAAAATCTACATTTCTTGAACAGCGACCAGAAATACATCAATTTAAAAGTAGCTACAAAAAACGGCGGAAACTTTTCGGGCAACCACCTATTTAGAATAAAATCGCCTCTTACCATCGAAAATCTCTCTACTCTGCAGAGAGATGGTGTACTTGTCGCCAACGGATGAGCTCAGAAAATTTGACACATGAAAGAGTTCGATAAAGCTGCTAGCAGGAGATGTTGATTGCCATCGAATTGGATACGATAAAAGAACGACACCGGCTTCATCACGAATCAGCACCACGTTCTTTCCTTTGCTGAAAATCCTCACTTCATATAGAATTCTCAGCTATCAAGTAACAAGGAAACCTACGCGACGGCGATGTTGGTCTTATGAACCGTGCCGGTGATTTCAACGATGAACGCATCGCTGTCAATGGTGCCTTCACAGATGAAAAACTCGCCGGTTGCTACTCGCTGAAGACAGATCAGCAAAGAACCCCGTCGACAGAATGCCAGGTCGTAAATCTGGAAGCTAAGATAATGATTTTTTGTGGCAGTAGAACAAAATGGACTGGTGTCCTTGCACTCAGCCAATCGCTCCCCTCTAACCAGCACTCTTAGCGCTATACTTATCCCTCAGGGCCGCGAACGAATAAATTTCCTAGAGCTCAAGCTAATTCGCTCTTTGCGAACTTCGCGTTGCAAGTCAGTAAGAGAGTGGTGTTTTCGACGAGGCGTCGAACCAGCATTTGTGCTTTTGGAGCACCACTCTAGTCCATTACACTACCATGAAGAGCGTGAGGTTCTGATAGTGTCCGCGTTTGAAGGGAGACCCATTATGGGACTGAAGTGAACCAGTTCTTCTTGGTAGCGGATAGAGATTGCCATGAGATCGCAATATTGCACCGTTACCTCATGAGTGCGCGAAAGTGCTAAGGCCTTATGTCCAGACTTCGGCTGCTTCTATTTTCGAAATTCGCAACATGTAGGTTCCTGCGCCTCCCCACACTTGGTGCTCTCCAGCATAGGGTCTCTCTTCCATGCTCGTTGTGTCGCTTGCCTTGCCACAAACGCGAGTTTACGATTAGAAAGCAGCCCATTGAGATTAAGGTAGAGTGTCAGGATGAAGAAAAACCATTAAAACGCCACCAGAAACCAATCAATGAACCCTTATTTGCCCTTTCATTTCGCACTGATACGACCCTCATCGGTGCTGCCCTACTCATCGCTAACATGCACTCTCTGTGCTGAACGACTGAAGACCTGCAGCGAGTGGTTAGCCAGTCGGTGGGCGGGCCGCGCCGTTAACGCCGTTGGGAGGGCCCACACTGTAACATCGGCTGCATGTTCTTCGGCTGAGATTTGTCGCCTTGAGAATGCCAAATTTCCCTCTTCGAGTTATACGTGGAATTCTCCTTCAAGACAATAATGAAGAAGTCCTCAGTTTCCGCATTATCAAAGAATCCTCTTTTTCTGTTCACTCTTGGTCCACTTCGCATCCTGTTTTCATTTTTATGTGCAAGAATCACGCCAGCACGGGTGTGTCTTCAAGCATGGTGCTCGGAAAGCACGAGTGCGGATTCCGAACCCCTTCAAGACCAACTTTTCCCTATAGTGAGCATCCTTAGGATGACCATCTTGGATGGTTTTTCTCTGTTGGGAACCGTCTCAGCTGGACTGTGACCCAACACCCTTCCAATTACGAGCCACTACGCCAAAGTCAAACAGTTTTTGTAGCCAGCGATGATCGGTCGCCACGTGAAGATAGTTGTGTTTGCTCATCACCTACAAACTGACTCACACATCAAACGTGAACGCGCCATCACCCCCCCCCCTCCACTCCCACTCCGCCACAACGCCGGCTGAAAAAAATAAGAAACGAACTAGCCCGCGTGAGATTCCCTCCCCGTTTTCTCTTTGAGCATGGCTAACTTCACCTTTGCAATATAAATCATGTCCCCGGACAGCCTGATATAGGGGATCCATCCGCGACAAGCACAATGTGTACGATGACATCTCGTGCACATCACAGTAGTAGAGCTGACTGGCTGATTTTCTGAATTTTTCCCGAAAAGTTAAAAAATTAGCCCGAAGTTGGTGAAACTCCAGTTCGGGGGGGGGGCACTCCATTTTTTCTCCAATACTCAAGATAAGGATTAGAGGGCTCACGACACGTAATCGACTCATTTAAAGTAGACTTCTGATAAATATTGGTGTAATGGGTGAGAAACCCTGAAACGTTTTCACATTTCCGCCTGCCATGACCCAAGGGAACGGTCCTGGACCAGGAGAAAGGACACCTCCGCAAAGGGCTAAGGGTGCAGGAGCTCCAGGGTGGATCACCTGTGCAGAAAAGTGGATGGGATGTGGGCAGGTAGTGTGGAATGTAGGACATCCACCGGTCCTTATCAAAAGTACGCTCGAAATGAGTCGTTCACTTATTATCTTATCCGTAGTGTTCGATAGCCCAAGAACTGCTCTCTAGTACTACGGATAAGATAGCAATGGAGTGGCCCCCCCGAACTGGAGTTTCACCCTCCGATTATTTGATATGCTCACTTGAAAATCAGTTGTCCATTTGGTCCAGCCGCTATGGATTTCCCAGGCGAATCGACTCCAGTCACAGACAAACAGTCCCGCAATGTATGCGGATCCATATCTGAATTGTAGAGTATTTATCGACTGATTTTTTAACAAAAAAATCCGTGGTGCCACAGAGGAAGCGCCAAAAAGGGTGAGTGGGATGATTGAACGAGGCGGAAGTTCAAGATGACTCATAGCTGCTAGTGGACTTGCAAATGAAGTGGAGTCCGATTATAACTGAGCGGATGCCACCTGTCACCAATTTGCCTCGAAGGTGTCACAAAATCTGGTACTAATCATATATCTATACTACTTATATTATTGACGATCAATTTCAATAAAATAAACAAACAAACAATAATAAAAATAAATTTTTGTTTGTGATTGTGAACTTTTTTTTGACCGCCGTTTGCCTTGTCACAAAGAATGCTGGGTTGTGAACAAAACATTCGCCACAGACGGGACTCGAACCCGCACCTTTTGCTCATCGGGCAAGGGCGCTGCCAGTTGAGCCAATAGATTTTTGTATTGTTTTATCCGAAAGTCTCATTTTATTTTACACAACGAACTCTTAAAATGAAAACAAAACAAAATATGAATGAAAAGTTATACGATTTGGATATGAAAATTGACTAGATTCAAAACGACTAATTAAACATGTAAATTTTCTCAGTTGTTTAAGGGCAGCCATATGTAAAGGTAGGGGCTATAAGCTGGTTGGAACGGTATTGAAAATCCTTCCGAAGCAAACTCAGGGTTAGGTATTGGGTAGGGTAGGTATGTGGTATACTCTATCACCTGCCCATGAATTTTTGCTTGAACACCGGCTGGTGTAGTTGTGGTCGTTGAAATATCAAACGCTCAAACCGCTACTATAGCGGGGCTGGGGTGCATCAGAAAAAGCTGCCCAGTACAGGTACAGGTGGCCTAATTATGAGCCCCATCCGATCAAACTGGAATTTGCCTCCCACGCCATTTCAACCTGTAGTGTTTTCCCACAAAAAATCCCTTTGCTAACCATAAGCTCATTCCTTCAACCACTCGTGCACTTCTTTCATGGACCGGGTCAAAGTGGAACGTGACAAGGGGCATTGCCGAGCACCACCAATACAAATTTTTGTTTGGGAAAAAGAGCAGCTGAAGCACATCGATTGTTCTGCAAACGAATTAACTTGCTCCAATGAAAAATAGGTAAAATAAACACTCAAAAATTGGAGGGTTACTTATACTCGAGCAGTGTTAAGAATTTTACCTAAGGTAAACCACTATGATTTGAGAATGTTACCTTATCTCAGAAGACGTCAAGCTTGGCTGCTGCAAGGTTTGGTTCATAAAAAGTTGCTTCATCAAGAATTTTTAAATCAGCGTAACAATAGCTAAATAAAGTAAATAAGTAGGTTGATGCAATATTCAATTATTTGCGTTAGAAATGTAGGAAATGTAATCGTATACAGGATCAAACTGGAAATGTAGTCGTATACAGGATCAAACTATGCCTTGTTATTCTGCTTGAATCAATGTTAGAAAAAGCAACACCAAAAAACGGCTTTTTTCACTGATCTCCCCCTAATACACTTTGAATGTGTAAAGTAAGTGCATGTTGGATCTATACTAAATGTATCGATCAGCGCCAACCAGTTCATCCAAAATCGTCTCAGGTGGTTGTAAACAAGCTTCATTATCAAAATATTAATGGTTCCCCCCATGATCAAGTCAATGGTGAAGCTCAGCCTGGAGAAAACAAAGGCCTCCGCAAATAAGCAAGATGAACAGACTTCGGCACAGGAAAAGCGCTAAGATCTATGGATGCCTAAAATGTTCATCTCGTTCGAATCAATGCCCTCTCATCTGTAAGCCATTTCTCTCTCCTCGTTGCCCACAACCTCCTATTTTACTGTCTGTTGGTTGTACTCCCTCATGGCATAGAAGGATGGAAAGAATAAGGCACTCATTTTCAGTAACTTCAATGATTTCCTTCCTGTGTTTTTCACTGTCGGTCCACTCTGCAATCGCTTTTCATTTTACAGCAAAAGGCACATTAATCCGACTGCGGGATAGTGCCTTTAAAGGACGAATTCACGATTAGAATGAAGGTCGAAAAAAGGAGTAATTCACCTAGTTGAGGGACCCGCGGACCTCCTAAGGGTGCGAACTGAAGCGCAATTGCACCGAAGGAGTTGACCTCGGCGACCTATTAAAGGAATCTTCCGCGGAAAAAGCTCCGCCTCCATTACCACAGAAAAACGATACCCCTTAGGCCCCTAGCCTCATGAGCATAGCAAAAAGAACGGAACATAAGCGTTAGTTTCGATAATACTAATCCTACACACAAGACAAAATGATCACTCTTTCCGTGGAAGATTCCTTTAAGGTATCGTTTTCTGTGGTAATGAGGGCGGAGCTTCTGTGTAGTGTTGAAGAGGGCACAGCGATGAGAGTCGCATCAATGCTCAAATCAACGGGCAAGGAAGGGGTCCCATTTCTCGGGTTCTGGGCCGTTTCTCATGGTTCTTCCTTCTTTCGTGTACCACTCACCATCCCTAAGTTAATTTGAAATGGGTTGCCTTTCAGCGTGAATTCGTCCTTTAAGTTCGCTTGCGGCTATATGGAATTCTCTAACTATCCTGCTCCCCATCCCCGTCAGCCGTCGCCGTCGTCGGCGTGTTTGCAACCAGAACAGCTTAGAGTTCGCGCAACACCATTTTTTGCTAGTTCTGTCCGCAGTCTTCTTCTATCACCTATTTTCTCCCCTATCTCACCACACACCTAGAGAGCATCCCGAAGGGGACGGTTAGGCACGTCGAGCTGGTTGGTGGGTTGGTGCTACTTGGTACAGAATGATAGCAAGGCCAACCGTGGCTGGTGGCTGATTCGAGAGCTACCCCCCCCCCACCTCCACAAAAAAATAAAAAACTAAAAAAATTCCTTCCATGCCTCTTAAAAGAAAACAAATTTTTAAACCGGAAGAAATAAAAACCCTATGCTGGACACGTCCTAATTACTGTCATACCCAACACGACGCTTGGCTTTGATCGTGAGCGCAACTCCTGTGATATTTCTGAAAAGGCTAGAATTTGCAATTTTCCCATGAGGCACCGCTTTCAGCGCCTTTAATCCAACTCAGTACTAGCAGCTCTCGGCAACAATGGGAGAGGTAGAGACAGCCTTTCAGTCAGGTAGAGAATGGTGCAGCGTACAGCTCGTCTCCACCAGAGTCAACCCTGCGTTGCGCAGTTCGCAACGGCACGTTGAGAGATCCTCAACGCACGCTGTATGGGCGGAGACACAGACGGCTCGAGCATGCGAGTGTGAATGTTCGCGCGAGAGAACGTGTCTAATCGGGCGAAACTGCGCAACGCAGGGTTGACTCTGCCCAACGCCCCCACCCACATCCTTCCGCGAACATTACACGCAAGAGGCGGATCTAGGAATGCACCGAGCCCTGAGGCACACGAGGTTTCCTTTTAAGTGAAGATGAAAATTAAAGCTCAATGATAGACTTTGCGAAAGTCCAGCGATCGCTATTAGCGCCTAGCGTCGCGCAGTCCGCGTTGCGATATCAGCTAATTCGAGCGATTCGCATGGTGCGGACCGCGACTCTGGCAATCAAGCGAATCTTCTTGGAAGTTCGGGAAAAGTCAGCCGCCTAAAGAAATAGGAAATAATAAAGGATAAAGCATTTGCCGTTGATCAATCCCTTTTTGGGATGCGGCACGCATTCTACTTCCATTTGTACATTCGCAGTGGCGTTTGAATGCGATGTGGCCTATACAATGACTTGCGGGGGCCAGCCGATGTTCAAGTCAGTGTTTTTATCCTCCCAGACAAGTCTGGTACCATTAACCGACCCCGGAGGGATGGAAGGCTTGGTTGGCCCGGGCGACTCACGACCCAGGATTTGATCCCCGGACCGCTCGCGTGTGTAAGCGCGCCACTTGTCACTACACCACTTCCGCCCCTGATATATACTTTATCATTTAATAATCCCACGCCACTGCCAATTATTCAGTTGTTTCTGTTGCGCAGATTGATGGGGTTCTGATCATGTAGGCGAGTCAGTTGGACTGCATCAAACTGAGGAACAGGATAACCAATGGAAAGAAATGTAAGGAAATTCGAGTGAAACACAGTGATCAGGAAATAAACAGGTGAGGTATCGGATTCAGAAGAAACAAATGGCACAGCTACTGTTACACACTGCGTGCCAGGAACCGGTTTCCAGCACTCGACGTCCGCTTTGACCGCTTAACCTCTGACACCACAGGGATTTATTCGCATTGACAATCATGGATCGTGATTGTTTCACAGTGCATGGAATACAGTCAATTATTAGCGACCAGTTTTGTATTTTTATAATTGTATTTTTCCAAGTGTGAAATTGCGTAGCTGCTCTGATCTTTGATATGAGCATAGAGCAAATAACTGGTCCAGGGTGGCGAGAGAAAAGTCGGAACAGAAAATGAAGGCTGAATTTTCTCTGTATCAATGTCCTTATATTTCTCACGGTTCTCGACTTCCATTCAAAATCGTGGAGGCATGTTAATGCGCCTTTGGTCTATAGAATACCTTGCGAGGACCAGCAGAGTCAGCATTGAGAAATTTTCTCCATGGTGACTCGTTCGGTACCAATTCAACGTTTGGAAGGCTAGCATTGTCATAGCCTGTCTCAAAAGGATTCGTCACCTTTGAATAGGAATTTCTCTTAGTTAGACATGCGAGGTTTAAAAAAACCATGTATAACGCTACTGTTCTCCAATCAGCTCGCTTACTCATCTGTTGGGTTTATGAAGTTTTCATCTCAGCAATTTTTTCTCTTCCGCGAGACTATTTGAAGGAAGTAACTACAGCTGTGGCCATTAGCTGTATGTGATTTGACCAATAAATAAGTAAATAATAATCAACAAAATCAGAAAACCGAGAGAAAAGCCATGTGAAAGAAAAACAACGAAAAGTGAGAGTCAGAGGAAATGGCAAAAGATGTTAGATACTCCAGAGGAAAAGTTGTAAAGCAACACCCCTATATCAAATTGTGGGGCCCCCCCCTCCCAATCAGCAGTCAACAAGAGTTATTACGCGAGTTGACCAAAAACGAAAAAAAAAACAAGCTAAGAAAACCGCCGATGAAGTAGTTGACAAGTATCCCCTGTCTCCTCCATGAGATAAGGAAGGGGTGGGGCCAGATGAGCTTGACCTGCTTGCTCCATGGCTCTAACAACCCGCGTATTTGAAAAATTAGCCTGATGGTCCGTAAACGACGCTGCGTATCGCACGGGAATGTGCTGCGAGTCCTCCTCGTTCATGAAGTTGACCATCAATCGCTCCGAGTTCCCTTCATGAAGCCCAACGTCATCTACATCTACGGTACATCTTGAAGTTGATACTAACGTGATTCTCAAGGGTAGAGCTACTCTATCCCACCAACGGAATGGATTCTTCGATAGGACTTCTGCTGGGGTTGTTACTTCGATGTTACCGAGAGGAAAATACACTTGAATTTCTATTTGAGATTTGAAAAGAATTCGAATGCATGGCACATTCCAACAAAATACTCGGGAATATTTTAGAACATGTAGGATGTGGGTATGGAATCATCCAAGTCGCCTTACTAATTAGCCTTCGATCAAAATGGACAGGCAGCAGACTCGACTAATCCACCTCTACAGACGAATGTCAACCCACACGTTTTGTTGCCTTCAAAATCAAATCAGGCGAACCCCCTCCGCCTCTCTCCGTCCCCGCCTCCATATCGTACGAACACCCAATATTGAGTCTCGAGGCCGTTCTTAGATAGTTCTCTGACAGCTGCTTAAACAAGGACTTTGACACAGTACACAAAATATGCATCAAAATACGAATAAAGAGGCAAGTAAGTCGAAACAGAACGGGGGGAAAAAACACAAAGCAAAAGAGGTATTTTGCGAGCTAAAATCACAACATTTCTGTAACTTCCATAAATTTCGGGAAAAATTCCACTCCCTTAAAAATAGATCGCTTTCCTTGTTTTCCAAAGGAAAGAGACGATGTCACTTCGGGGATTAATCCCCATCCCTCCAACAATTACAAAATACGACCTCACCCACCCGTTGTTGCTGCTGCAACGGACAGTTTACTCGCTACGAACACTTGCTTCACATGAGGCCAAAGGAAACGGCCGATAGGATCAACATTGCATTTGGACCGCGTTACTGCAGTGAAACCCTAATCATTGTATACAAGTGTGGCAAATGGGGACAGCATTTTTAAAGATCTGCCCGGGCACCCGTACTGCTGGCATCGGTGCAGCAGCAAACGTGGGTAAACGAATTCGGAGAGTAGTGGACGTGTTGCACTTCCATAGAACCAATGGCCCGCCGTCAACACTCGAGGGCTATTGAAAAGTTCGAGCAAAAGAGACGCCGCTAGGTCTGATTCAGAGGAGATTTACATCACGCTAGGTTGAGGAAAACGAAAGAAGCTGCTTATGATGTTATTCTTCTGCCAACGAGGTTGTTAGATGGAGACTTTTATTAGTAGCTTGATGTTTCTACGAGATTACCTTTCTCAGGACGAGCCCTGAACGATGGCTCACAGTTTTGAGATTTGTCCTTTACAAGTCGCCAAACGCTTCATTTAGCGGTTTCTAACAGATTGGGGAGAACAAGCGAAAACCCGCGAATAAGGGAGGGAATAAACTCATCCAGTTCACCATCGCAAAAGTGCAGAACAGCGCCACTCCAGATCAGTTATGGTTAGTAAGTGAAGCTTACTGTGCAATCTTTGCATCAAGGCTATAGTTAGAAAGAACCTGCTACAATAGCCAGCGCTCATTTCAAACAACTCAATTATTCACAGAGATCCAGCACACAAATCTCATTCAGTAGTACAAGAAGTGAGATCAGCCCGCCGTCGGAAAGAATTGATAAGATAAGATGCTACCTGATAAGTGCTGTCATAATAGTATTTTCGTTCTGTGGTGAGCGATGTGCGACCTTTTTGTTCCTCAAAAAGGCCGCAATGCACGAGGCGTGCGCTCGACAAAGAAAGGGCAAACTCCTCAAAATAGCCGATTCACAGAACTCGTGTTTCAACTTCGACCAATAGATTCGACATGAAGATCATCTCTTGTTCTTTTCTCAAGGACACTACGTGATGGGCGAAAATGGAGGTCAAAAGCGGAGCCCACTGACACCCGAGCTAAGCCACTACCTGTCCTGGTGGACCCCCTTCTTGAGTAGTACAATCAGCTGTTGTGAAAGGACATTTACGTGCAATCATAATCAAAAGGGTTGGGAAAACTCGCCAAAAAAACCCTTGCACTTTTATTTCTCGACTGGTTTCGTTACCGATTATTTCCAACACTGATATTGTAGTCGTTCAGTAGGAAAGAACGTGAGGCAAGCAAGTGGACCGTCTTACTCATAAGGTGCCAAAGTTAAAGATCGTCTCTTCTGCTGTATGCTTCAGGTATCGAATCCCTCAAACCCCCTTAATCACTAGGATGCCGAGTTGTGGGTGAAACCTTAAGCGCAGCCTGGACTCGAACCCACATCTCTGGCTTTTCGGGGTAGCTACTTCCACTACCGCGACACATTTTACCGTACCTGTGAATTATTAAGGGCGGAAGTGGTGTAGTGGCAAGTGGCACGCTCACCACGCGAGCGGTCCGGGGATCAAATCCTGGGTCGTGAGTCGCCCGGGCCAACCAAGCCTTCCATCCCTCCGGGGTCGGTTAATTGGTACCAGACTTGTCTGGGAGGATAAAAACACTGACTTGTACATCGGCTGGCCCCGCAAGTCATTGTATAGGCCACATCGCATTCAAACGCCACTACGAATGTACAAATGGAAGTAGAATGCGTGCCGCATCCCAAAAAGGGATTGATCAACGGCAAATGCTTTATCCTTTATATTATTGGATTTTACCTTTGCCAACAACAATTATTGGGTACGGTACAGAATCTCAACAAGATGAAATTGACATGAATTTCAAAACAACAACGGCGGTGCTTAAAAATTCCGCTCGGGAAAAAAAGGAGGAGGCAAAGCAATGGTGAAATTGGGTTTTCAGGATGTGATAATGTATGATCTGGCTCTACTCAGAATTACCTAAACTTCTGAAAAACCTCTTGAGAATTTGAAAATCGTCCCCGAAAGTCAAACTTGATATGAACATCAACGAAAACTTTCGAGGTTACAACATTAGTGTACGCCAAATTCGATTCTCAAAGCCTCTGCGATGATAAACGAAAGCCGAATGCGTGGCTCATTCAGATGGATCAGATAGCGGATGAATCATTTTGACACCACCACTTTCTACTCGAAATTCTTTCCACTTTCCTATTGTATTATCCTTCGCCCCAACGTATTTACAAAAGGAAGACGATGTCATGCGAGGTTGAGCTCAGCCTGCCAGGACGACTCGAAGAGACGTTCACCAGGGCTTCTCGTCATTGGTGCTGAGGCCAGTTCAGGCTCAGGCTAGTTCCAAGAAAGGTGACTTTTCTCATTCAAAGGTGACTCTGACCTGACGCTGATGTACCCACCCACCACCTCCCCGCACCCCCCCCCACTCACCTCGTTCGGGACAGGGCTACGAGCACCAAGTGGCCAAAAAAGTACACATATTTCAGTAGAAGGAAAGCGCAAATTAAAGATTTAGACTTATTCCTTGAGAGGCAATTGCCAGATTACTGAAGATTAAAGAAAATTGAATAAGACTAGATTGAGAAGCGGATTTTCCTCAAAATGTCCCAGATAAAAGAACTGGTAACCAACTGCTGAGAGTAGTACTGTCTGCAACTGGCAAAGCGAACGTTCGCAGATGTGGAATATGCAAATCAGGCAGAGAGTGTGAATCAGGATCAGAACTTTAACACCACCGACATAGGCGCTTGAAAAACCGGTTCGAGCTCTATGTACGTGCATACGATGTCATTTCTCTGTAGTACTATCGCCAAACTACCAGCAACACCCTTAGCAGTACTATAATGAAAGACTGGTTTGAGAGAAAATGAAAAGTTCACTGAGTCAGACCAAGAGCAACCAAAGTCAACAGTGGAATTCTAGTCACAGATAAGGTGATGAGCAATCGATGTGTTAGCATAGAAGGCCGAGCGAACACCCGGCACAAAAGAAGGCCAAGTGTTGGGCTGCTGTCATGCATGACAAGCAACTCGTTCCTAGAAAAAAGGACAACTGCTAGGAGAGGTCAGGGGAGCCTATTCGGACATATCGACACACTCTGGCTAGTATAAAGTTGATTCAAGCCTGCTCTGAAATGGCATCTGCATTACACGAAAAGTGAAGCTTGGGATTGATAATTTTAGATTGATTTGACCACTATAAACAGTGGCCTTAGACAAAGTGGCACAGTGGATGGAGGCGCCGCAGTGGTGTTGTACCATCTATCGAGTTCAAACCAACTAATTTTTCCACAAAGGGTTGTGGGTTCTCAACAGAGGCGGGCCTTGGAGTATTCTGAACGTATGTAAACATTGCTTGACCACGGCTATACACTGACACGTCAGTGTATAGCCCCACGCCACATTAAAGAAACCTTTGACAATGGAAATAGAGCGTATCGAAGAGTTCCGACATCACAACCAAAGACTTAAAATTCTGGATCGGAAAACGGAGGGGTTACACAGTGGTCAGGAGCTTTCTTAACAACGTGCAGGGTTCCCGAGATCGTATCCCGTCCGGACTGACCATGTTTTCCATCCCATGGATCGCATCGGGCCTGTTTTGGGAACAACAGCACGGAAAGCAAGAAATGTAGAGATTGACCCAACGAGATCATTGGATAGCCTATGTGAGCATCTAATCGACACAAAGATTGAACGACTGAATACCCACTGCCGAATGCATGGCGCACTCGACAACCTTTGAAGAGCGTTCGATATTATGTATATGTGTTCGTATTTTAGCATTATCCTCGCAGCAAGTGATAGCCACGACCCTGTACCTCCTGCCCAACCATTCGTATGGTATTTTCAAAATTTTCTGGAGCCCAACCGATTTTAAAGGAGGGTTCCACGGTAGGTCGAAGGTCGAAGAAAGAATACATAAACCTAAGCGAGGTCAGGTAGTCCCCATAAAAGTGCAGGACGATACGAAGTCCGCAGTGATGGGTATGTCTCCAGCGGACCCGGCCGAGCTCTCTCGCATGATGAGGACAGCACCGATGGGACTCGCATCAATGCAGAAATCAGCGGATGAAGAAATAGTCCCAATTCTCGGGTTCGAAGCCTCTTTTCATAGTCTTTTTTTCACATTAGTGTTTCACTGACTACCCCTCGTTCCTTGCAAGCTGCTTTTCACCGTAAGCTTGTCCTCTAAAAACCCATTTTATCCCGGAAGATTTTCTGAGGAAGAGAAACTTTGGACAAGTTTACTGAAGCTTTATTTCACTTCGAGCATTATTCCACCTGAGCTTAGGAAACATCAAGATAGCTGCAGTACAAATGCGATATTTGTGGATAAGCCGAAGGATTTCAAACTCAACAATTGGCCGAATTTCAACTTCTATAGAATTTTTGCATACTACGTACAGCATTAAACAGACAACAACGTTCCACAACAATATACATATAGTATCACAACAGTAACAAAAGTTAACAATACTGCAAGCTTATTGGTCTGAGTTTTCAGCTTTTTGCTCAGTCTCAGGCCTCCACGTAAAAACCGGCATTAGTCGAATTGCTAGATCCCCACGCTTTCGACCTCGGACCCCAATTTTTCCCCTTAAACAGAAGAATAAAATGAGAAAACGGAAGGGTACCACAACAAAAAAGATGTGGATGCTGTGCAGTACAAACCTTATTACATTGAATCGGACCATCTGATCATCCTTCGTTTGTTGACTAGCTCCCGGATGGTAGTCGGAAATTCACTTCACTCCTAAAATGGTGTTTAAAATTCGAAAATTTAAGCACTCAGGTTTCTCCAGGATCTTCCGTATAATCAGTGAGGCAAAATAAATTTTATTCATCTAATGGGGTAGCGCTAACCACTGGAGACACGTAGTCTTATTCAAAGACAAAATGTGTGGAGCACCGACAATAAAATGGCCGGCGGGGTGCAAGGTAGGTGACTTAAACGCAGTCCGCCATTTAGTTTACTGAGATAATCGGTTATGACAGTCGAGCATTAGGGACCGTAAGCCTAGGAGTGGTTGCGTTAGAGAGGCTCAAAAGGCGCCCCCGAGGGCAGTCAGAAGGCCTGGCCAGTATTCATCCCGTACACTCTCTGCTGCTCCATCGGCCGTTTTCGCTACGGCGCGCTTCCCCGCGTCTTCCCTTACCCTTCTGCGCCATTGAGGCTTCATCGTACCGACACCGTGGAACCTTCATAAAAAAACGCTTCTCACTTAAGGTTCTTTCTCAATAGTTTCTTTTACCTCTTTGTTCACAGTTGGTATACCTAACCTCTACTTATATTTCCGAGTGAAAAGACGAGAAATTTCGATTGCTGAATATGCCCCTGAATTTTGACTGTTCAGTATGCCTTCAATGCCGTGATTAACATGGTACACAGTACAGTACAGACCCAATTCATCCCTTTTGAACGAGAACTCGTCCTTCCAAGAACACGCTATTGGGCCACTTCGCCGGCTCGGATGCTACCGAGCAAAAGTCCTAATCGTTCACCGACCCTTGCTCCTGCCACCCCGCACAATGCACCGTCTCCAAAAATATGTTTAATAAGTTCGCGCCTGCCTTTTGCCTAACCGACTCCAGCTGCTTCCTCAAATTCATCGCCTGCGTAGGGGGCAGGTGTACTGTATCGGCTTGTGTTCCTTTCGAGTGCTGCCACGCGGGACTTTGACGATATTTATTGATAACCAACAGCCGAGAGACGAATAGAAGCAGGAGACGATAAATAGCCGATTACAGGAGAAGCACAATAAATTAACTCAACCTCACTCTACCTCCCTTTTATACTGCCCTGATACAAACATCTATGATAAACACCATGACAAACAAGTTAAGTTCATTTACAATGGTATTCATATTGAAGTAGGTTATAGAGGATTCTCTATACTCCCCGCCCCAGAAAGATGATCGTCGCATTTATCATTTTTATCTTCTTCCATTGCTGTGGCTGACTTCGTTTCCTGTAGCTGTCGTCGAGTTGGTGAATTTTTCTCTTCATTTTTGAGATGTCCGTGATGTCGTTGTATTCGTCTTGTTCTTGGAGAATCCTTTCCGTAGGGAGTAGTGAACACTCCTTTCTCTTGAAATTGAAGGAAATGTTCATACTGTCGAGGTTTCGGGAGGCATCTTGCAGGGAATAGGGAGTCGCTGGATAGTTTCGTGACCGCTAATTGATTGATAGAGGAACTTGTGCAGGATGTTGAGTTTATAGAAGAGGTTTTGTGGGTGTAGGGCTTCACTGGAGGGAGTGGGAGGGTTGAGGTTTGGTTGGTGGTTGAGGAGTGGGTTTGGGTGGGAGAGGCTGCCGTGTTCGGCAGAAAGATGGTAGTGGGAGAAGGGAGGGTGTGGGTTACGGAATAGTTAACACTTGCTGTAGAGGTGTCTTTCTTTGCACGGACGGGGACGTAGGTTGTATCGGGGTTTGGGCTGGAACTCAGATGTATCTGATTCCGTTTGTTTTTGCAAATTCGCATCTCCCAGTTCCAACGGGATCAACAAGTTCACTGGTCTGCGAATTGTACGTCCATTCGGTATTCGAAGTTCCACGTCTCTGATGACGTCGTTGTGGGAGTGGTGGATTTTCATGATTCTTCCCATTTTCCAAGTGTTTCGTGGAAGCAAGGGTTCCGCGATCAACACGATCTCTCCGACAGACGGTGTTTTTGGAGTACTGCGTTTATTGCTGATGAGAAGTTTATGAGATTCTCGTAAGGCGGTCAGGTATTGTTGACTCCAAACTTTCCAGAAGTGTTCTGTAAGTTGATGACTTGTCTTGAGTGCTTCTTCTGCTTGTTGTCGAGTTTGTAGTGTCACGATTTCATCAGGTGGAAGGTAATCTGGATCTTCATTATCCATCCCCCAGCGTTTTCGAATGGATACGTTGTAATCATGTCGCGTTGAATGAAGTCTATTGGACGTAGTGCTGGTGTTTCATCCCACTTTTCTTCTTGATATGTGAGAGGTCTGGTGTTGATGCAACCTTCAATTTCCACTAAGAGCGTTTCAAGGGTTTTCTCATCTGGAACTCTTCGTTGCAAGACTTTGTAGAGGCTGTGCTTGATGGACTTAATCATACGCTCATAAAGACCTCCCTGCCACGGAGCATAAGGTATGATTGTTTTCCATACAATTCCTTTGGTTGCCATTGTTTGAATGAATGATACGTCATTGATCGTGGGTAAAACCAGGTCGTGAAGAATTTGGTTCCGCCAGTATGAAGTATTGGGATTCCAGTCAGATGTATGCTACGGAACTCCGCGCGAGCAACACGAATGCGCCAAGGCCTCAGCCAAGTGATTTGTGCTCATGTCGGGTACTTGTTCTAGGTGAATAAGCCGTGTCGTTGCGCACGTCAGGATAATTCCGTAAGCTTTTTGCGGGTTCGTCGTTTCGTTTTATCGAGAGAGGTCCGAAGTAGTCGATCCCAATGTGTTCAAATGGTCTTGTTCTGCGTACTCGCTGTTCAGGCAGATCATCCCATTCCGGGTACCGATAAGGGAGATTGTTAATCTTCTGGCAAGGTAGACATCTAGCTATCGCCGCGAAACGAACAATTGTCGCATTTCGGAATTCCAAAAATTGTTGGTCGTACATTTGCCATAGTGTGTGCCATACTGCAGTGTAGGGAAGAATGTGCATTTTCCACAATTAACCGAGCGAGATCGGTCTTACTGGCGATCAGGTAAGGATGTTTCGCACTGGATTTCAGCTCAGAGTTTCCCAGTCGTCCTCTGCACCTTAAGATTCCATACTGGTCTTCTTTCAACTTTAACTGCTTCAATGCTGTTTGTCTTTCTGTAGGGAGATGAACTTTCTGGTGATTCCGAATAAGTATTCTCAGAGCCATTTCCATTTCTGTAGCAGTTATGTATACCAACGATTCTGCGTGTCGTATTTCTGGAATGCTGCTTTCCACTTTCTTCTTGAGACTGCTGTTTACGTGGGTAAGTAATCGCTTTAGGAAACGCAAGACGTACGCTAGTACTCTTTGGCTTTTCTGAAGATTGTTGTGTCGTTTCCAATTCAGTAACTCCGAAAAACCATTGACTGTTCGAGCGGTTGATATGCAGACATTTTCGTTGTTGTCGTTCGGTGGCAAATTGAATATGTTGCACTCACGGGGCCATTGTTCTAGTGGATGTGAGATGTAAGATGGTCCAGTCCACCATAAATGATTCTTGAGATCAGCTTTCTTTATTCCTCTTGTCGCACAAGTCGGCTGGATTATCTTTAGTTTTCACATAGCCAAAGTGGACTGGAGGGAGAACTTGAGAGACGATCTGTTTGTATTTCGCGAACTCGGTTTCGCACTAACACGCCGGTGGATGTATTCAGTTGATGTGATGAAATCCAGCTTAAAGCGATTTCTGAGTCGGACACAAACCGCTATTTCTTCTATATTCAAGCGCTCTTTCACTGCTTCATATATAGAATACATCAATCGCACTGCCATCGTCAGGGCATTGAGCTCCATCTTGGGGATCGTGGGTATTTCTTTCACCGACGGTAATTTGCGGATTTTCCTGCTACAAGAGCTGAGCCGTTGTTTGATGTGATGTATGCGCACGTGGCCATACCAATGCTGCTGGCGTCGGAGAAGACGACAAGTTTCACACTTTCGTTGATTTGCGTGATTCTTCTGTTGAGTTTACACTGGAAGTCATTTACTTCATGTAGAATTCCTTCCCACTGCTGTTGATGTTCTTGAGAAAGGATTTCGTCCCAGCTGTAATCGCATTTCCACAAATGCTGCAGAAATCGTTTTCCATGAAGCGTGATTGGTGTCATCCATCCTAGTGGATCATAGATTGAGGCTATTTGTTCGGAGACAGATCGTTTCGTGGTAATTTCTTTAGGAGGATACTTGCAAGTTAGTATTAGCTCGTCTTGAATTGAATTCCACAGTATCCCTAAGATTTTCTGAGTAGTCATTTCGCCTAAATCTTTCTTGGGTATCTGTCGCTTGAGTTTTTCATCGTTAGAAATGAATTCTCTGAGATTCATTTTCATGTCTTCAAATACACTTTTTGAATTTTCGTATAAGCGCATTGCTTCCGCTGTAGATTTCGCTGTCATGATCACATTGTCTACATATGTGTTGTTTAGTATTTCGCGAGCGATTTCAGTGTCCTTCGCGTGATGTTGCAGATGATACTTGATTGTTCCAGCTAGGAGAAATGGCGAACATATTAGTCCGAAGGTAACGCGGCTGAAGCGGTATGTGATGATGTTGCGTAGGGTCATCGGTTGATTGAAGTCTCTTAGCCACATGAAACGAGTTGCGTCTCTGTCTTCCAAGTGGAGTCTCACTTGTAGAAAGGCTTTTTCGACATCACTGGCGATGGCGACGTCTCCTATTCTGAATCGTAGTAGAATGTCCCAAAGCTTGGGAAGCATGACGGGTCCTCGATGAAGTACATCGTTGAGAGAAGGAGCATTTCTGAGATGAGCTGAGGCATCATAAACGACTCTTAGCTTGGTTGTGTTCTTGTTTGGAGTGATAACTGCACGATGAGGCAGGTAGTGTACAATGTTTCCATCGGGAGACCTGTCTTCATCGACTTCTTCAATGATGTCACGATCTAGTTGAGTTTGTATTGTTTCCTGATACTGCTGTAGTATTTCAGGAGTAGTTTTTAATTTGTTGATCAGTGTTTGTAAGCGGCGTAGAGCTAGAGCCTTGTTGTCTGGTAATTGCTCAGCGTCTTCTTTCCAGGGGAGGCGTACATAGTAGCCGTCATCCTTTCTTTCGACTGTTTGTTCAAATGAACTCCATATAGCGTGGTCTGTCCTTCTACGTTCCTCTGTCTTCGGGCCAACGAATTCGCCCACTCCAGGATGATTCGAACGTGCAGAAGTCTTCCCACGACTGCTGTGATTCTTCGGGTTCCACTGTATTCGCAGTGTGTATCGTGATCTTCTTCTCATCCTTCTTTATTGTTGTAGAGCAGTTGCTATTGCATCCTGCTACTAAATAACCGAGTTTCGAAGAAATGAGTCGATATCCTGATGGAAGTATGTGTTGTGACGCCGAGCCATGATCTAGAAGAGAAAAGAGGTCGTTGCAGCTAAGGAGAATTTGCGGGCGGATGCTTGTCAGGTTTGGGTTTATGGAGAGTTGCAGGTTATTGTCACAGAGGAACCGTTTGTCCTCGACGTTGAGAGGGGTTCCGTTGCAGTGACTCGCGTAATTGTGTTGATCCTTGTGACCTTGAATGCATGTTGTGTGTGCCATTAGCGTCCCATATTTGGACTGTTGTGACGCCACATGTCTTTGATATAGGCTGCTGTGAGCCGAAAGTGCTGATATTGAGTCTTACAGACTCGATGTCTTTGAGATGCAATCTCCTTGCAAGTGCGCTGCTGATGAACGACCGATCAGCGCCCGAATCGAAAATGACGTGAACAGGTTCGAAAGATCCCGTAGTTGGGTTGAGTACTCTCGCCTGTCCTGCTAGAACCATATCCTTGTTATGGTTGCTGAAGTGAAGTACGTTGTCTTCCATTAGGCTCGGCTTTTGGTTAGCACCCAGTGTGCTGACGTTTAATGGTTTCGTACGGTTTTGTGTTGTCTTGGTTGCTTTCTCCCTTGTATTTTGGGACGTTTGAAAAGTGTTGTTGGGAAAGAGAGTTTTGCAGATTGAGGTGTGGTGTCCAGTAATCCCACACATTCTGCAAGCTCCCTTGCGGCACGTTGTTGCTGTATGGTCTCTTTGGCCGCAATTCCGGCAAAGTTTTTGCTTCCTCATAATTTCGAGGCGTTGCTCAAGTGTAGCTACTTCTGTGCAGTCTCTCGCAGAATGTCCTGTTTTTGTACAGTAAAAACAAGGCTTTGAAGATTGAAGCTCCGCTGGTTTTCTGTTGGTTGTGGGTCTCTTTTCTTCTATCTTAACCCTTTCTTGGCTCCTTTTATTGTTGAAGACATTTCGTTCCATTTGACTCATGATTCTCACTTCAGCTTCTATGAATTCCTTTGCGGTCCTTAACAGGGTCATGGTGTCCCAGGTCCTTCCGCTTGGAGCTTAGCTTTCTGACGGAGAATCTGTCTTTGAACGTCTACGGAGAACTTCGCTAGAAGCTGTTTCTGCAGAAATGTGTTATCGATGTGTTCTCCGTGGAGATCCAGTTGTGACGTAATTGAAGTGAGCTGCTCGCACAAGGTTTCCTGATCTTTGAGATGATCGCTGTCTGCTTCGGTCGATTGGAGCTTACTTAGGAGTCGATCCACTAATGCCTGCGCGTGTCTCCATACTTTCGTTTCAAATGGGCAATTACTAGAGGATATGTGTGACCAGCTACTTGGAAATGCTTTACTGATTCCTTGGCTGCTCCTTGTAAGGCGTCGAGAAGATAGCTCATCTTGTACATGTCATCGATGTTTTTAGAGTGCACGCTTCGTTCGAAACTCTGCCAAAAAGGTTCCCACTCCCAAATGTCTCCATCAAATTTGGGTATTGGGATTGGCGTTAGGGTGACTTCGGAATTCCTCGAAGAGGGGTTGTTCCGCTTTTCCGAATCCATCAGTTCTTCTTGAAGTTCCGTGAGTTCCCTCAAGAAGTTGTGCGCATCGTCTAGAAGCGTCTGTGCGGCATCAATGTGAGCTTCTTGTTCGCTCCATAAGGTCCGATCTCGAAGGGGATCTGTCTGCGTTGTCCACTGCTTCGGCGTATCGGTCCATAGCTTCTTCGACTTTTTGCACCTCTGTGAGCATCGTAGCTTTCACTTTCCTGATCGATCTTTGTATCTCTCTGACGTCGTGGTCTTCTTGGTCAAGGTTTAACAGATTTGAGTGCGCATTTAGAATTCTACTGAGACGATTTTGTGCCCTTGTCAGCACGCCTCGTATGCCTTGTAGCGACTGATAGAAGCATCTTTTTAATCGAATGAAGAGAGGAAGGTAACTGCGAAAGTTTTTCGAAGGCTTACTTACTGCTCCTGGTTCTTCTGTCCGAATAGGATAGCTGCCGATGCACCATGTACTGTATCGGCTTGTGTTCCTTTCGAGTGCTGCCACGCGGGACTTTGACGATATTTATTGATAACCAACAGCCGAGAGACGAATAGAAGCAGGAGACGATGAATAGCCGATTTACAGGAGAAGCACAATAAATTAACTCAACCTCACTCTACCTCCCTTTTATACTGCCCTGATACAAACATCTATGATAAACACCATGACAAACAAGTTAAGTTCATTTACAATGGTATTCATATTGAAGTAGGTTATAGAGGATTCTCTATAGGGCGCTAAGAAACGAAGGATGTGAAAACAAACTTCACGAAAAGTAAAACATGAGCTGAACGCCCCAAGAATGCTGACGTAGGCTCGCTTACACGATTCGAAATCGGCCCCTCCTGCTACTGGCAATCGCGCGCTCTGTCATTCGTAATCAGCGGCTGCTCGGCGCCGTTGAAAAGAAAATGACAAACAATACAAGTCAAAAAAAACCGCTGGAAAAATGATTACATAACATTTTCTGGAGCTTTCAGCTTCGCGGTTCACTACCGATATCAGCTATACGACACATAACATTAGACTTGTGAGTGCTTATAAGCTATGCATGAAAATGAACCATCAGACCCCCTGAAATTAAAGACAAGCCACGGTATAAACACTGAAGGCGATAATACGCAATATTCAGTGATGACCCGGAGTGCGAATGACCTATAGTGGAAAGAAACTTTAAAGAAATGCCGTAATTGAGTTCTTAACTTCGGCTTTCCTCGAGATTTCTCTTGCTTAGTTAGGCGATGTGTACGGATGCGAGAGGCAGGGCGATCAAAGAAGAAAAAACACGCGAGAGATCACGCCGTTGAGAGCACGCCTGATCTCTACATCAATGGGAAGCGTTGCAACGGGGTCGATGGTTGCAGGCCCGTAAGGATTAGCGCCCTAACCGCGCAACTTTGCGACGAAGCTGGAGTGATCTGGGTAGGTAGGTATGGACCACACATTTCCCTCGCCGGTATCCTACCCACAGGTCGGCTAATCAGGGGTTTGCCTTTAAGGTAAAATGGTGCCTTGTTAGCGTAACTGGTAGCACAGTTGACCGATATGCAATGGATGCTGGTTCGAATTCGCCTAGAGCGAAGACTTTGTCTACAACTCAGCATTCTTGCACAGCTTTCGCGTGGAACGAGAGCTGCGGTGTCAAAACAGCACTTAAAAACAAAACAAGTCATAGATGAAAAAAATCTGGATAGATAAATACAAAAAATTTACATTTGTGAACATTTGCAAAGCAGAAAACGCTTACGTGATAGGTTCCGATAGAATTTTCCTTCCTGGTGCCTTCTCATCATGGCGCTCGACTGTTACATTAGCTTGCTTAGCCTAAAATGCAGCCAGTAGCCTCTCATATGTAGCCACAGAACCTAAGCGCATGCCAGTTTTACTAAGAAATCAAGACTGCATATTATCCTGCTACAGCAGCCGTAGATAGTTTCTTTCTACCTGAAAACTTACAACTTACAGCATATCGACAAATATCCCATAAAAACTGTGTCGGTGCGTCAGTTTTGAGAGCTCGAGGGTTACAGTGAGAACCAGACACCTGAAGAAACAACAGAAAAATCAAGAAATTTCCCAACTCATCATCCCTGTGAATCACCTTGTACCCAGCATTCAAAATAGCCGACTTTACAGCTACAGATTTGGGAACACAGCACTTCACAACGTTAAATAGTTGATCGTGCTCATAGTATAGAGGCACGTCGAGCTCCTGGAATGGTTGCAATAGCTCAGGGAGATAACAATCTCATTGAGATATATCGTATACAAATACAAAAAGTACCTCTGACACGTTAGTAAGGACACCCAAGAGGCGATTATGAGTACCGAGTCGCTCATCTTCTGGTGTTTCTTTCAATCTAAATATGCACCTAGCACAAAGGATTACACCAACACAAAAGATAAACAAAGCGTTGAATAAACAACGATGTAAGTGCTCTACAATGTTGGAAAGAATGAGAAACTCTAGACTTCCAATGCATATGAAAGCCTGACCAAGGGCATGCATCCTCCCATCATTTCTCCGGCTTTCTACCATTTTCCAAACTTACTTCGCTCGATAATCAAATAACTATTTAAAGACAGCTACTCCACTTTACCGCCCCTTCAACAAAATCGAGTGATGAGTTCTATGATACACATTTTCATGACAATATTCACTTCCATGTAGCCAAGTAACAAAAATTCAAGGGGAAAGAATTGGTGACAGTACCGCTTCAGCATGCCTTCCACGAAGTCACGATTATGTATTGGACCGGTCCAGATAGGTCCAGCTTGGTGAACTGAATGACCACAGTGAAGGCATTTGTTATCGGCACCTAAACTTCGAACCTACAGTAAAAGAAAAGGCAGTAGCGTCCACCACAAATACCAAGCAAAGCTGATAGTAAGTACCCTCAAAAAAGATAAAATAGCAAAATTACCCATCAGTGTCTGCCGCACAACACCCGTACCGTACTTCAGACTTTTTCCATCTTCTATTTTCTTGAGAATCGGTACAATTTCCAAGGAGTGGCAACCCGAGCATGCCAATACGTGTCCCGCTTTACTGAATAAATGAAGACTTTACCCATCGAGTTCTTAAGGTAAACTAACTATCAGGGCTATTATAATCACAAATTAAGAATAAATAACACTATCAAAAAAATAAAAATTTACATTCAAACACTCACGTTCCGGATTCCTTCGTCATTCTGGCACCTGTGTGTAGCCGAACAAATACTCGAACATAAAAGTCAACGCTTATAGATAACAACGGCTCAATATATCGGGTATATTTATTAGCTTGGGTGTCTATTGCCCGTAGAAGAATTCGTAGTGCCTGAAATATAAAAGCCTCAGTGGCAAAGAGAACACGAAAATAATGAACGAACATGAAACATCGAATGAAAAAAAGAAAAAGTAGAGGCTAAAGAAAAACTACCATGAAAAGAACCTAAGTGAAAGAAGAAAAGCATGAGTCAAACTTTTGAAGTAAACCTACCATTTCGTGACAACACTTAAGGCGTACTGTAGTGGATCCGTATTTATTATAGCATGTCTCTGGTGTATTTCCACATAAAACTGCCATGTCAGTGCAAGTGACCATTAGTATACCTGTATCGACTGATTTATTTGATAAATGAATATATGAACTTGTTCCTATTCCCTATAGCCGTCATATGCAACGAATCCACAATGACTTGAGTATCTACCTCCACCCGAAGCAGTGCGAAATTTCCAAAATTTGACTTTTTTTTGAGAATTTAGCCTCTCATACACGATTCTTGCAAAAAAGCTGTTTCTTGGGCGCTCTAGGGTCATTGCTTCCCGATTCAACGATTTATTGAGAAAAAGGATTCGAGTTAGGGTCGAAAAAGTGTCCACTGCAACCATCTTCACTATCACCCTTTACGACGTAGCCCTCAATAGAAAAAAAACTTTTTCGCCTACTCTCCCTCTATGAAAAATCAATGTAGTGCATAAAGCAGGGCTAATACTTCTGATTACATTCCCACCTCTGTCAGCAACGCATTGTACACCGGAATCAAGAAATACAGAAGCGGAACCGTAGGGATCGAGATCAACAGCGTGAAATCGTTTGTCGATACTGCGATGGTTCATCATAGTCATCCTATAATTGACGATAAATGGATGAGAAAACACGGTCAGGCTTAAAAACGATGACTGAAACCAGAGCAAATGTTTGCATTCATAGCGTGGAATGGGAGACTTTAGAATGTGATGTTGCAAAAGTCCAAAAAAGAAGAAATCAAAATTAAAAGCGAGTTGCTCGATCTGCGGCTAAACGTACACTGCATCGCCAAACGTGGCACGAACTTTATCTTCAACACCATTCAACCGAATGTTCTCTCGAATCGATTCGACAGCATTTTCCGAAAAGTCATTGGCTAGTACAAAGTCAACATTCTCCACCTGAAAGCACTTGAAATGGAGGACTCTTGCTTTTTGAAACCCTGTACTCTAATTAACAACAAGGATGCTGAGTTATTAGCAAAGCACTTCGTTCATGACAGGAATCGGACTCGAACTTCTCACTTTCCGGATATTTGCACCACCGACTGCGAAAAATTCGCTTTCTGTCCTAGTGAACCACACCCTAGATTTGGTTACAAGTGCACAACTAATAACCATGTTATACGACATCCTACAAAAACATTAGCTAAAACCGTACTTCTTTGGAAAACCGTAGAGCCCTCAAGCCGCTGGCCGATAAAGCATCGAGAATTCTTATAGAGCCATCCTATAAAAAAAGCATTCATTAGGCAAGGACACTAGAACTTGATCCCAAACGAACCTCTTTTTCGAAAAGCATCTTTGCTTTCTTAGCCTTTGGTTCTTCGTTATATTTCTCACCTTCCGCACTGGAACCGTTTACCATACGTGATCTAACAAACTCTCGTAGAACCGAGACACTGGAAAGCACAGGCTGTCTCAAAAAGGCAAATAAAGTCGCAAATCAAGAAGGAACATGATATGCCTCACGTCAAATCTCTGTTGAATTCCTGAACAGGGTTGTAGAACACCGGTCCATGGAAACCAACTTTTGCCTTTCCTTCTTGCACTATCACAAATTCCTTGTCTGTATCACCAGAAGAGAGGTTCGCTTGTTGAGTCTCTCCCATTATGAGAGCGAGACTCCGACGAACCTGGAATGGAAGATATTTAGAAATACTGGTGATCAGCCTCGCTACACACGGAGGAGCGGTAACTGTGAGAAGATCACAAAGGCATGCGTAGGGTATGAAATAACCACCACTCTCACAGCTCCTCGGCTCACGCGCCAAGTAAGAGGGGTTATTATGACAGAGGCTCCAACTTTCATAACGGTCACTAAATATTTCATGAAGATTCGGATATTTCATGAACTCTACGTTCGGAAAGCGTAAAGTTTACATAAAGAGTGGGAAGAAAGCATCCAGGATGGTCTTTCAGATCCAACCCCGCTTTTTGAAAACGATTTTTTTGCATTATATTAGGAAATGCTCATAAACCATGGCCATGCTTTATTTTTTCTGAGGGGCTCTCCGAACGTCGAAAAACGGTGCTATACAAGTAGGGTGGGCACGCCGCATTTTTGAACAGAAATGTATGTCAGTGGGACTGCTGCTCGCTACTATACTGTCACGAGAATTGGGAGTTCGTGAGCCAGGGGTGACATGAGTGAAAAGCTGGGTGTGCCCACCCCACTTGCATAGCACCCAAAAAACTAATAAAAGTCTGGTTCATGGTTCGGTTCCTGGTGCTGACAAAGTTTAAAATTTCCGATTGAAAATAAATCCCTAATATGGCACGTTGAAACTTGAGGCCTCCAACTCATCGCTACTTTTTTGGTAAACCTCGGAATAGACAAAGATAACCCATTTTAGTTGCAAACTACTTACCTGGTTCAACAACGGACGAATACGTAAAGAAATCAGGCTGAAAGAACTTCAAAAGTTACCTCTACGACTATTTGCTGTGTTGGACGTGCTCTACACACACCGCTTGTAATAGGCGTAATTTCATTTGTGGTTCGATTTGAAACGAAACCTAATTTGAATTTTCGAGTAAGATCCCTCTCCTTCACTGATCCCAAGTTTGCTGATTATTTCCAGATTCAGTTGATGCCCGGTAAACATGATAAAGTTATGCCAGAAACGAGCGGTGACGATAATGAAAGTGGAAGCACGAGCGGCTCCGAGGTAATAGTTCCAGTGTAGATGGAGTTTTCTTGAATCTTTCGACACTTGTGGTCATCGCTCTGACTTAGTTGAGCTTGCTTTGCTGCAATTTTGGAAGGAGCTATTATTTGCATGCACATATTAGTGGCTCTAATAAGAGCCAAGCAATGTAGTGCAGTTTGTTTGAAGAGATGTGCAACAGGATCTTTCAGTTGATCTCTTCACTAAAAGTATTCCTCATATTAGCGACGTCCTCTCCAATTGGCCTCGTTTCAGGTATCTATAGGGGATGAAGGAGAAGAGAATAACCGATCGACGGCTGAGAGTGAGGAATCAGAGGAGGATTCAGAGTCTAGCGGTAATTCCTTTTTTCTTCCATCATTCTTCCCATTGCTTAGGTTCCTGGAATCATAGGAGCATTACAATTTTTGTATCTATTATATTTCCGGTATTCCGACACCCGAATCTACCTTTTTCGTTTCTAGAAGACGAGGAAAGCTCTGAAAGTGATTCCTCTGAAAGTGACGGCGAGAGCAGTAGCGACGATAGCGATTCTACTGATTCCTTATGGGGTGCTTTCGACGACGGTGACAAAAAGCAAACGCAGGAGGCAAATGTGGGCGTTAGGTTCATCTTCCCCATGCTCTAGTTTCTCCACAAATTAAAATCATTTCTTTAAGGAAGCATCCGCTCTGCTTGAGTTCCAAAGAGCATTGGATTGTTTAGTGAAAGGAAAAAACGCAGCTGCAACAAAAATTCTGAAAGCGACTCCTCAACAATCCCTTAGTGAAGGGGTTCAATACGACAGTATTCGACTGGGAAGCGGAAGTAGATGAAAGGTGATTCTTCTTAAACGGTACTGTTATCGGCAATATCCTCTCATTGTAGACTTTCTAAGATGGCTCGGCTTTTCGTCGGCGTTCACAAAAATCTTGCAAAATTAGAGACAGAATGTTCATCACAGCACTTCCTTCAGGTATTTTTGTTTTCGCCAATGGATCAGTTTTATATAGTTAACTCATATTCGCTTAAAACTCTTTCTTCAGATTTTATCTGTTGCTCCGAAAAATGCAGAAATATGGATGAACCTTGGATTAGAAAGCATCACCAGTGGAGATGTTGATTTCGCAAAGTTTGCTTTCGAACACGCCGAAGGACCGCAGGCCACAGATGCGCTGCTGAGCGCCCTATATTTGTCGCGCAATTTTCACGGTAAATCTTCTGACCCTATGTTTCATTTTTGTTTGAGATTGAATTATTCAGCTTGCTTACGATTGGCGCAGAAATGTTTGAGCATGGGTATCGCTAAGGAAAAAGCGCTGTTTCTGAAAGAACGAATCCGCTCCGTGAATAGTCATTACAGGTACTGTTTTTGATTCCTATTCCCTATAATTTCCACTGGAATAAAAGTAAAATGGGTATTCTATAGAATAGAACGAGGTGAGGGGATTGGGGGGGGGGTGTGGTAGAAGTACCACTGCATACCATACCACCCCTACCTCAGCACACGATCCGAGCTTCAAATTTGGAGACCACTGACATACCTAATCTTGAAATGCTGTCATGATTCTGAGCGGTGGTCGAGTCCGGAAGGGTTTGGTCCACGGCGGATGTTTTTTTTTCTTTTTGTTTTTCTTAGTTACTGGATTGAGTGGATGCATCGCTCTTTTAAACAGCACTCATCTAATTGAATATTGTAAGTTTAGTGAATTTTGTGACAAAATTTTTGGAGAAAACAGACGATACGATTTGGTCGAAACGTTAGACGAAGCCACTACAGCGCAGGTATTTTCTGTCAAAGATTATGACCTGCTATTTTACTTGACTCTTTGTGACGCAGATAGCACAACGGTTGAACGCTGTTGAAGAACGCCTTCGTGCGATCCCTTATGAGGATGAAGACCCTCCTCCAAGTCCCATCGATATCGAATTCGATGCTGACCAGACGTGAGCTTTTTCTCATGTAACGAATAGTCGTTAGAGCGTCTGAACATTCATTGTATTTTAGGGTGGAAAATGTAGCAACTTGTTTTTGTGACCTTTATGATCGCGTGGAGGCTTATTCCAGCGTAGGTTTACTGGGCAACAGTACCCCTTGTCGGTGAATTTCATGATAATGATCTTTTTTGAAGCTTTCCTTGCAAGAATTCACCTTTTCTCGATGGGATGACAGAAGGAATTTACTGGAGTCGATGTCGGTGCTGCAAGACATTGTTGAAGTTATAGATGCGGTTAATTACATCATAGAACAGGTATACCTGGAACTAAAATTTTTGCAAGAGAACCAATAATTGGTTCATTATAGGCGTCATCTAAGAGCGCAAGAGCGCGACTTACATCTTTGTCCACCTCCACGTCGGCTAGTGACAGTTTTTTGCGAAGGTCGATGCGATATGCTATGGAGTTGCCTTTCTATGAGGAAAGTAGCCCTCTAGTAGTGGACACGTCAGCCCCTTGCCGCCTCGACGGAAAACTACCTCCTCTGGAAGTAAGTCCAACAAGTTGTGATCGTGATCTTAATCAAACGCGGCAGTTGCAGCTAGCAAACTTTCTCGGCTTCTCTGTTCAATCAATTGTACCTTTGAAAGATGAGCTGCTGCGTAGGCCTTCTCGAACGCCAAGTCCAGAGCTTTGTCGCGAATATTTCGATAGTGATTTACTGTTGTATCTTTTGATGACAACTCTTAAAGGCGGGAGCTGGACAATGTTCGAGCTGTTAGGTTTGTTTCAATTTTGTGTGCCTCTAAACTCTTCGGATGTTTTATTCAATTCAGAGGCCTTCCTATGTCTAGTCGCCGACCTTTCGCCGGCCTTTGGTGCAGTGCCACCTGACCTACGCGAGGTTATTATCCAATGCTATCGCAGGTTCAATAGGCTTTCTAGCAATCTTGGTGAGGAAAAGTATATCCGACTGCACGTGCTGATGGACGAGCTGGGTTTGTCATTTTTTGTTAGTTTTTTTTTCAGTGATCTAATGGCCTAATTTTCCTTAATTACAATGGGTACTTTTAGAATTTTTTCTGTATCAAAGATTAATCAATTCTTGGACTACTTTCGAGGCATCTTTCACCCTTGTTTCCGTGTTGGGCTATAAGGGGAAAACATTCGGTGGTGATCAGTCTCTTTTCGGAAGGTGCCGCGCATTCGAATTTCTCTTGATTACGCATATGCCCTCGATGATGTACGGAAGCTCACCGATCTGGGTTTTATGCTCCCAGACGAGTCCAATGGCAACCAATCGCACAGACTGAAGTGGATGTCTCGAACCAACTAGAACTGAAGTAGTGGCTCATCTGGCTCTAATATCGCGGTTCGGTGGAGCTCATCGAAAGCTCTCTTCACATGTTCGTTACGAGCAATGATTTGCTCTGAGAAATCCTTTCGTTAATCTTTCTTCGTTTATCTCATTGTCCGCGACTTTAGGCGAACCCCAAGCTCGTGACTACTGTATTCGATGGCATTACAATGAGAAGTGGACTGATAGGGAATTATTACAACGCTTTATATTAAGCCACACGAAAGCGATTTCTGATGAGACAATCAAGTAGGCAATTCCTCCACTTGCACTCTCAACATAGCTTCAATATTGCCTTACAGACTCTCTTTTCTGCGGTTCCTAAGAGATTTTCTTGAAGAAGATGAATTTGTTTTTACTGCGAAGGGTAGGTCTTTGATATTCATTGGTAAAGCCCCTACTTCTATCTTGAGCCACATTTTAATATTATCAAGGTTGGGCTGGCAAGGATGATGTGTGCCGTAATATCGAGCGGCTCGAAAGGAGCAGTAGAATAATATCCATCTCACAGTTGAGAGGTAGTGGAAAGTATGAGGAGGTACGGTTCAGTTTTTGTCTCTGCTGGTCTATCAGGTTAGATACCTTCATTCAGGTTATTGCAATAATAACTCGTGATATTGACTTTCATGCTCTCGATGGTGATGACCTGTTTGAGACGGCTGAATTTTTGATAGAAGCCTACCTAAAAGTCAGAAACTTCGACGCAGCAGTGGAGTTCATGTCAAGGTATATCAAACTCGTCCGTTAGACGCATAAGCATCTTTGTGCTTTGGCTTGAACACCATCTCAGTAATGTGCGGGCATGGTCAACCATGCTTTGCGCAGATTTCAAAGATTTTACGACCCCCCCCCTCTTTAAAAGGTCTCGATACGATCCCCCCACCACGATCACCACATTCACTATCATGGCTGTTTCTATAGTGTATGATTGTGACCAGTCGACACAGCTAACTTCGCCCACTTTTCTTCCAAAACGGCCATCGTGAGGAAGGGGGCTCTCAACCAGGACCACGACCTTCATCAACCCAAAATACAACCTCCTTCCAGAGAAATTCAAATACGACCCCTCGTTGAGAACTGCCCAACGCACGGGTGACCATAGTAGTGGGTTGCACCTCAGGTAAAGCAGGGTGTTTTCTCCTAATATGATCTTTTCAGATTGTTCCACTTATTGCTATCCTACAAGCAGGTTCCTTATGAACAAATAGCCTCTCTACAGACTAGTGTGAGGGATATAGATTGGTCAAGCGTCAAGAAAGAAAATGCCGAACTCATGGGCTATTTCTTATGCCAGTTAACTACCATCGATCGTTTCGGTACAGATTGGCTCGTATGGAAGGAGCTCTTTAGGGTCGCCGAACGTATAGGAGGTATGTCATTAGAGCTCACTCTGTGAACATACTGGGTAAACGGATAACATGAGTATGTCTTTTCGCAGGAGGCATATCGGTTGACTACATTCATTCCCTTGATCCTATCAAACAAGATGAAGCAATGCCAAGTCTGGGACTGGATGTTCTGTTGAAAGCGCACGAAAAGTTAGGTGAAGCGAAAGTCTGCGGCCATGATAAGGTGTGTTTTGTTCTCTCGCCTAGGAGAAATATAAAGATTATTTCAAAACTTTTCCGAGGGATCTTATCCTGACCTTCATCTGGGAAAAAGCATAAGGCCAGCATAATCATGCGAGCTAGAAGTGCATTCATTAGGGATTTCTTCTTGCGCTTGTTGCGAAAAAAAAGCTAATATGGTTCTGATCGTGAAAGTAAAATCTTCAAGATTTCACGGATATTGTTTTTTATTCTCGTATTCCTTTATGCTTAATTTCACGGAACCATCGCTCTCATTATTCTTTGAGACGCAAGTATAGTTTTCACTGAGCTTTTACTTTTTCTAGGGTGCTTTCTTGTTGTTTTACATGGAGAAATT